>JACXIT010000024.1:154915-214506 GCA_014737525.1 Bombus difficillimus | reverse complement strand
CACAAATTTTTCTGCTATATTGAATATAACAGGACGTTGAACAGCATATTTAAATGCTAAACTGCGCAAAATTTTTTCCTTGTCATTTTTGCTACTTTTTTGGTATGTACTACATAAAATACGAGCTTTGTTCTAAAATAAAATGTTAATTCTATTGTATTATGCAATAATTTTATGTATGTTGCATAGAAATATTGTTAATTGAAACTTCTAGATTAATATTTCTATTATTTGCAATTTATGTTAAATATTATATGAGTAACGATTTTGACAAGTATGTTTTGGTTATGTAACACAAAATAGATCATTTATAAAATAGATTTATTATAAATAATTTAACAAAAAGATTAGATAATATATTATATTGGAAAATGTAATTCCAAAGATAAAATTACTTTTATTAATGTATTTATATTGTAAAACTTTATAATAATATAAGGTTATGTTATTATAACCTTACTCTATATATGATAGTACTATAAAATGAACGTAAGATAACATGATTTTTATTTATTTTAATTCGATATACATCATTGTTTTAAAAGATAATATGTGTGATATGTAAAAAATTAGAAATGTAAACCATAATTTTTAAATGTAAAATAAAATATCATAAAATTTGAAGAATAAAATTTATATGTTTAACTTATTGGTTTATTTTAAATATGTTTAATGTTCATATGTCAATTATTGTTAACCATTAAAGATTAAGTAACATTTATGAAATATTAAACAATAATTTATGTTACTAACCTCAACAATCCAATTACAAATATTGCTATTTTTAAATTTGAATACTCCTTTTAACTGATTTTCAAGAGAAATAGTTTCATTGGACGTAGAAGTATCATATAGATTCCGTATAAGAAAAGATCTGAAACTCTTTTGTGTTGTATTACCTTTTAAAATACATTTATTACTATAAATATCAACTAATGCTTTCACATGTGTACTTTTGAATATCATATTTACTATTGACAACTATCATAAATCAAGTAAAAAAAACTTCAGTTACTTGAAATTACAAAACTAACATCAGAAGGTAACTACTTCTTTTAACTTAATTGAATTTTTTTACAATAGAAATATTTTTATCTGATATGACATGCATACTTTGATATTAACATTCAGCTTGAAGGACAACAGTTAGATAGCATTAAAATATCGAGTACTTTTTATACATAACATACATCAAGTAAAAAATTTAGCCAATCAGAAATCTAAATGGTAATTTTTATTAATATACAATAAACTAAGAAAGGATTTAAATAAATTTTTGCGATATATGAATAAAATTCTCGATCTGTTTGTCACTTTTATATTGATAAAGATGCACTCTTTTAATAACATTGATTATTTAATATATTGGAAAATTTAAATACATACAAGTTGTATAAAAAGAATGTTAGACTTTAAAAACGCATACAGTGTAACAAACAGAGCAAAATATGAAAGTTCTTTTGATAATAGTTTTTAATCTTTTCTCTATTTCTATTTTTCGTGATAGATGCAACCGAGGGAAGGATTTCCTCTCTAACGCAACGTATTGTCAAAAAAGGTGTACAATGTGAAACAGTTGGCAATCATTAGTACTAAAATGGTGCTATAGTCGGAGACATTATGATACGTATTTAATTGCAGATCGATCAAAAACAAATTTTACTAAGCGTACATATTTTCGAAAATAAATGTGACCCTTTATCAACGTACAGAATGCAGATAGTGCATTTTTCTTGGGGTCTCATTTGGTACATTTTATCTACTTCTCAAGGTAATTTGACTATTTGTATTCTGTTTCATGTGACAGTTATTCAGTTTTGTAATTACACCTATTGTTATTTAATTTATAATAAAACTCAAACATTTTATTAGCTTTCCTTTATTTTACAGTTAATGCTGATTATAATATTACATTAACACATGATGGCCCTGTAGTATTAGGTGGAACTATTACATTTAAAGCTGATATCTTTTATAATGGTATAAGACCATCAGAAACATTTAGATATAAGTGGAGTGACAATGCATTAACTCCTCATATATACGAGGTTAGTTTCTTTTTATCCTATAGTTTATTCAAAATAGTTTATCAATACATTTCAAAATTAGATTATCAATTGTATTGTAAACTTTGCCCAGAAAAGAGAAGTTTTATAAAATTCCTTATGACGCAATATTAAATAAATTTAATTGCTCAAAAACCTTTTGTTACAGTTTTAATAAGAAAAATCAGATTATTATATTATAATATTTCTCTTACATTTCAATATTATCATTTATAAAACCTTAATGTATAAAACCTTAAATACTAATTTTGAATACATATATAACTTTGATCTTCCATAGACAGGGGCTATATCAAATACAACAACATATTGGAATTTAAATATTGCCCATGAAAATTATACAATTGGAAAGTATGAAGTTGAAGTAGTGGTTTATAAATATGTCGTGTTTTGGTGGCAGGATATTACCAGTACCCGTACTGAGTTTTATGTAACTGGTAAGTTAAGAATTTTTAAAAATCATTTTATAATATATTAACTTTTTGTCTATTACGTATATCATCAAATTAATGTTTTAATAGAATCTTTCAATGGAGACATCAAAGTTATACAGCCCAACAAAACATCAATGGATACATATGTCTCTTCAGCGTCTGAAGCAAACATGACAATAAATATACGAAAAGGAGATATGGATTATTTGATGAAAGCCACATCAGTATCAATTTATTGGTTTATAGATTGCAGATATTTTGGTCAAACGAATGACTTAAATTTCCTCTATAATTTTACAACTCCCGATACATCACATGTGTTAGAAGCTTTGGTTGTTGCATCATACGATTCACCAACAACAACTGTTCCACCTACTACAACGGTTCTACCAGTAACAACAACAATTACTCCTTCTAGTATAACTGTGCCAAATGTTACAATATCAAATACTACAACAGAAGATGTGGTAACTACTACCATATCTAGTAAAAGTATAACTGCAAAACCAATATTAATATCTACAACAATACCTATACCTCTAAATAATTCAGAAAATGTCACTATTTCCAATGTAAATATTTCTTTACCTTATATTTGTTCCAACTCTTCGATAATTCCACCAGATCCTAATAAAACATATGGGCACTTCACTAAAAAAATTGATGTTCGTGGTAAGTAATATATTATATGAGATCATATAAAATAATAATTTATGTTCAGTGTAAGTTATAATAATGTATATTTATGGAATTTCTAGCACCTATAATGAATATATCAGTAGAGGGTACAAATTGGATTCAACCATGGGATATGTTATCTCTTAATGTAACATGTAAAGGTTCAGGACCTTTTAATAAGTGCCTTTATTTTCATAGAGGGAAGTATAATGTTACGGGAAATGAAACATGCGATACAGAAGATAATCTTTATTCTTGTAATTTTTCCATCATACATTATTTCTTGGAACCTAGCATATATACAATATTAATTATATTAGATAATGATGTCAGCAAACAAATCTATCCCTTGACAATAAATATTTATAAAGGTATATTGTTATTATAAATATTGATATCAATAATAATAATGATACAAATTTTGTCTTTCTACAAATATTAATTGCTTTGATTACATTTTTAAATGTGTTTTCTAGTGACAACAAAACCACAGTTATCGGTGATTGTGGTACCTGTTTCTTGTTCTCTTGCTGCTGCGGTACTCATTATTTTTGGCATTGCATATTACATACAAAGTAAAGCAAGATTTACAGTGGAAGTTGCAGATTTTGACTTTGGTCAAAATAATCCAGAAATGGAGTATAAAACATTTACAGAACGTTTAAGAGATTCGATCAATAACGCTATAAGACCAGGAAGCAAACGGATAAGTGTATGCCAGCCCTATTATGGCAGCATGAATCGCTAACAAGTACAGATTGTACAGACTACATATTCTTTGACTGTCCATGACAGTCTTCACACATTGCAAAATAATGTTAATATATTAGCGTCTAACACATAGTAACGCCTTGATAGAATGACGATCATTCGTCAATTCTTATTACAGAATGATAATCCGAATAATTGATATGCGAGAAATGAAATTGATATTATTTCATTAGAATGTCATTGTCAGTGTATGGATTACGTTATTGTATCGATTATCATTCTATATTTCTATTATCTTCATTTTTAAGCACTAAACAATAAGAGCTACTTCTGCATTGCCATTATTGCTTTTGTATTGCCATTACTGCTTCTGCATTGCCATTATTGCCTTTATATTGCCATTACTGCTTCTGCATTGCCATTACTGCTTCTAACATTTCCCTACTTTTCTTTCTTCCATTTAAATACATGCTTTTATATGCACTTTATTATATTTATGAATTATTTATTGTTATGTTTTTATATACAATGTGTCGAATTTTAATGGAAATAATTAAACATCACCTTTAATTTCCATTTCAATCAAACACGCTTTATGTTATTTTTGACATCATAAGGTAATGATCATTTTATAAATTTCAGGGTTACAAACCTCTTAGTAATTCTCAAACTATTCAGTGATGTTTAAAATGAAGAAAAAAGTATTGGAATTATCAAGTATTCGGATTAAAGACTACGAGAGATTGAACAAGTGAAGAAGATGCTAAACGAATGCTAAAAGATGCTAAATGAATTACAAGAAGAGTTTCAGAATTAATATATCTTACGACATTTTTAAGTATCAAATAATTTAATCAGGAAGTTATTAATATTATATCATTAATAATGCGAATCTATTCATTCCAAGGAATTTATAAACGAAATTAAAATTGTATATAGAATAAATAAATATTGTATATATAGGCTGTGTACATAGTATGCAATGAGATATTGCTTTTGATGTTTTGCGAAAATGAAGTTATAATATTAATTTATAATATTTTTTCTAGAACTTTAACATTGTGAAATTTCATGAAACACATTTTTTCTACTTTTAATGTGTTTAACTTCGGGTTACTGGATTCATGTACTAAACTCGTACGTCACAAGAAAAATATTGGTAAGCACGTAATTATATAAGCATGTAGATTACCAATTACAAAAGCGTGATGAACAAAAAGATATAATACTTATTTGAATGATACATCTTGTAATTGCGAATTTTTCGTACGTGTATGTGCTTTTACACATATACATGCAATTTGCATATACGTATATAGTATTAAATTTAATTACTCAGATATATGAAAGTATTTCAATAAGTTATTCAGCTAAAACTACTTATAAAAAAAATTGTTAAGTTAGATTGCGATTTCAATGATTCAGTTATAAAGTAACCTACTAAATAGTATTTAATAAATAAAAATGTTCTTGTAAAGAATTGGTGCTACTGTTATTTTCCATCATTTATTTATGCTTCTGTAATTTCAATAACGCTTAAACGAGGAAGGAAATTAAAAAATAACGCGGGTAACAGGTGGCACCATCTGTACACGATTATTGCGATCAAAAAATCTGCGTGTTCGTGAGTTCGTGAGAGTTCATTGGTAACATCGTTAGGGATTTAAGATGGCGGCTGATGAAGTAAACTTACGAAATTGTGCTCTGTTAAAAGTCGTTTGTGCTTTTGTCGTTTATTGAATATTGACAGTTGATAGTTTTAATTCATCTTTATGTAATATCGATTTAAGATCTTCAACGAACGAAACGTGTCTCTCGAAAAAGTAAGATATAAACTTTTCCCGAGTCACGGGCTTACAATGTCAGTAATTGCCTCAAAGCCATGCCACGAGAAAGAGAATTTGAAATCAACGGAGGAAGACGATTGGAAAATGCAGCTTGCATTTTGTAAACCACGGCATACAGCGACAATTGAAGGCGTAAATTGCATTACACAGACATGGAGGATGAAAGAACGGGTTTGTTACTTTTTTTCTTTGCTTCTTTGGTTGATATACCCTGAAAAATTATGCACTTAATTCTATGATAGAGTTTTATAAATTTCTATTTTCTAGATGAAAACTGTGAGCGTGGCTCTAGTTTTATGTTTAAACGTTGGCGTTGATCCACCGGACATTGTCAAGACGCAACCGTGCGCACGTCTCGAGTGTTGGATCGGTATTTATTTTAGTTTATTTACATCCCCACAATTCCCCGCTGCCATTGCCATTATGTAATGCATTTTGAGGTTATGCATGTGGATGACAGCAGTCTGTAAATGAATGCGATTTTAGTAAATAACCTGTAGATGGCGTTATATTTATTATTAATTTGAATATTTTATCTGTAGTATGAGAATGTTTTTTTTGTTTTTTTTTCCTTTCTTTTTCTTTTACTGGTTATTTCAAATGTGTATAATTTCTTTTTTGTGATTGGATTATTTTATAGTTTTGTATAATTGTATAATTATAAACAAAAATTGCACTGATTTTAATTATTCCATTCAAATGATCTAATTGTGACTTGAAACTTAATTGTTATTGATTACAATTAGAACAATTATAATTTTTAAAATTTTATAGATCCTTTGTCAGTGAGTCCACAGAAAGCTTTAGAAACTATAGGTTCTAATTTACAAAAACAGTATGAACGATGGCAACCAAGAGCTCGTTACAAACAAAGTTTAGACCCCACTGTTGAAGAAGTTAAAAAATTGTGTACTTCTTTGAGACGAAATGCAAAGGAGGAAAGAGTTCTTTTTCATTATAATGGTCATGGTGTTCCTAAACCTACTAGTAATGGTGAAATTTGGGTATTTAATAGAGTTAGTAAACTCAAGCATTTTAATTACTATAAATAATAATTTGATAAGTATTTCTAATATCACATTATTATTGCAGACATATACACAATACATTCCTTTGTCTGTATATGATTTACAGACATGGATGGGTGCACCTAGCATCTATGTATATGACTGCTCCAATGCAGGTATTATTGTAGAGTCTTTTCAACAATTTGCAGAGCAACACGAGAAAGAATATGAGGTATAAATATTAAGAGAGATTTAAGTAAAAGTAATTGTCATATGTAACCATATTGAAAATGTTACCTTATAGATGGAAAAGCAGGCAGTTCAGCAAAATCGTGCAACTGGAGTTGCAAGTGCCACTGCACCATCCTATAAAAATTGTATCCAATTGGCAGCATGCGCTGCTAATCAAATTTTACCTATGAATCCAGACTTACCTGCAGACATATTTACATCATGTCTTACAACTCCCATAAAAATAGCATTGCGATGGTAAGATAGAAATATAATTTGTTGAACATATATCAAATTTTGTATAGTACCAGAGTTAAACTTCTATTTCTTTTGTAGGTTTGTCATGCAAAATACATCGAAGTTGGTACCAAAAATATCACTAGATTTAATTGACAAGTAAGAATTATATATAGTAGGAACAAGTTTATAGTACTTATGTATGTAGTATTTTCTTGAACGAAATAAAATGTTGAAATTATGATAAATACATTTCAGAATTCCAGGACAATTGACAGATAGAAGAACAATGTTAGGGGAACTTAATTGGATTTTTACAGCAATTACTGACACTATTGCATGGAACACATTGCCAAGAGGTAAATTTGTATACTATAATTGTTTTTAGAATATATAAATGACAAATACTAAATATATTCGATTTATAGATTTATTTCAGAGATTATTCAGGCAAGATTTATTAGTAGCTAGTTTATTTAGAAATTTCTTACTTGCTGAAAGAATACTTCGCTCATATGACTGCACTCCAGTTTCTTGCCCAAAATTACCACCTACTTATCAGGTAAATAGAAAAATATTTTAATCTTAATATTTTTCTAAACATTAGGTATTTTTTTTATTTATTATTATTCTTTCATTAATATATTTATCTCTTATTAATTTAGCACCCTATGTGGCAGGCATGGGATTTGGCACTTGATCTCTGCTTAGCACAATTGCCATCTATTCTTGAAAATGAAGATCAATTTATACATTCACCCTTTTTTGAAGAACAATTGACAGCCTTTCAAGTATGGCTTACACTAGGTTCTAAGAATCGCAATCCTCCAGAGCAACTGCCAATAGTACTACAAGTGTTATTAAGTCAAGTTCATAGACTAAGAGCATTAGAGTTATTAGGGCGTTTTCTTGATCTTGGTCCATGGGCAGTGAACTTGGCTCTTAGTGTAGGAATTTTTCCATATGTTTTAAAATTACTTCAAAGTAATGCCAGAGAACTACGTCCACTACTTGTTTTCATTTGGGCAAAAATTCTTGCAGTTGATAGTGTAAGTGTTAAGAATTTCAATATCTTAGACCTTTCATTAATTATTTATTATATTTTAGACTTGTCAAGCAGATCTCGTACGAGATGGAGGGCATAAATATTTTTTATCTGTTCTTCAGGATACTTCTATACCGGTATTAATTGTTATACATAATTTTATCGAAAAATTTTTTCTTTATACTTTTTTATACAAGTTTATTCTGTTTTAGAGTGAACATAGGACGTTAGCAGCATTTGTTTTGGCTAGCATTGTAAATGACTATCGACCGGGTCAAGTAGCTGCAAATCATGGCAGTCTCGTCTCAATTTGTCTGGAACAACTTGGAGATTCAAATGCTTTATTACGACAATGGCTATGTTTGTGTCTCGCGAGACTTTGGCATAATTATGACAAAGCAAGATGGTGCGGAGTCAGAGACATTGCCCACGAAAAACTGTTTATATTATTACAGGACCCAGTTCCTGAGGTATAAAATCATTTCATGATGAGGTCAAATTCATTTATTTATGATAGTAATATATTTAAGAAAGAAATAAAATTATATAGGTTCGAGCGGCGAGTGTTTATGCTTTGGGAACATTCATAAATAGTGTAACAACACGAAGTGAACATGCGAATAATATTGATCAGATTATAGCTATGACGCTTATTAATACTGTGTCTCATGACATGTGTCCCTTAGTTAGAAAAGTATGTAAGTTTGTCATATAACAATACGTATTCTAATTATATACTTAATATTCTTAATATAAAAAAAATTATGAATTATTTTACAGGAATTAGTAGTAGCACTTCAGTGGATGGTATTACATTTCGAAAATTCGTTTGTAACATTAGCATTGGCTGAAGAAAATAGTCGAAAAGATCTCGTAGTGGAGACGTTATCGCCATTTAGTGGAATGAGACGTATTAGTTCTAGGGATAGGTTGAAAATGCTTTCTCCGAACAACACGTACAGTGTGGATAGTACAGATGGATTTGGTCAGGATCGTATTAAGAGAGTGTCGTCGTCGTCGTCTATTAGTAGCTTAGGTAAGTGATAAAATGTGTTGCTTTTAGCTAGAGTTACTAGCTTTATTGCCGGATTTTCGATAACAGTTCCTTGTATTGTTTCATTCATGTACCAGGAAATAATTGGGAGTTCGTGAGGAAACCTTGCGAGTCACTTGGTAATAATGATTGGAAATTCCATTGCATGTTCGTACATAGTTCATCCTTCATTTTTAGATCTCGTAATTTTTAATTTATAGCCAATGCTATATCACTATTTTGTTATTTACAAGCACATTATCGTAAGGAACAGATATTTTTCTATATTAAAAATAAAATACAATAAACCGTGTTTTTTTCATTATTTGTAGGGCACAGTTCTCTTGGAAATTTACCAAGTCTTTCTTATGGTAGTGTATATATGAAATTGTGGCATGGATTATGCAGTCTTGACAATGATCCTCATCCTGTGGTTGCTACTATGTCTCAGAAGGTCACAAATCATATTCGAAATCAGGTAAATATGATGATTTAATAATGATTACATTGATTTATATCAAAATTTAATGAAATAGTACAATATTTCTTAACTACAGGTCAAAGAATCCTCTGCACCTAAGGAAGTAATTGAAACAAAAATATCTTCGTCACTGTCTCTTCCGCCTTCTCCATCAAATCGTACTACATACTTAAGGTTAGTCAATATTTAATATATTTTCGTATATGATTCTTATACTGTTATGTTTAACTTATTATAAAATAAAGTAATAGCAAAGGAGAATCACCACCTACAGTAAACTCTGGGACAGATCTATTACGTTCGTCGAGAATACCATTGCATGGCAATCGTTCAAGAAAACCAATTCCCAATACAGTAAGAATTACCTGATGTCATTTATGAGTAATGCTATATTTTACTTATATTTATAGCGGTATTTTATTGCAGATTTCAGAAGAAGCAGATGAAGTTGCTGGAATTAAAACACCGTTAACTACTTCACAATTTGTTGAATGGAGTTGTGCTCAATTTGCTCAGCCTGTTAGTTTAGAAATTGAAACTGAATCAATGAATGACATGGAAAGTAGAGCACATTATGAAAGAGAATGGCGGTAAGAATTCTTAATGTAATTACTTACTATTGTATCATTACAAAGAGAAAAACTAACTTGCAGTTTTCAATATTCAGATACTTAAGAAATAAGAAACAAAGATGTGATGCAAGAGAAGAACAATTACGTGCAGTACAAAGTAGGGTAGAGTCACAAGTATTTCACACAAGGTGCTCACATTCTCCAGAAGTTTTAACATTTCATCCTTTTGAACCTCATTTGGCTGTAGCATTGAAAGATTACTTCGGGTATTTAAGTTTTAATATAGTCTAATTTTATTACTATCATATGAGACATGATATTACTTAATAAATTATTTATTTACAGGGTATGGGATTGTCAAACCGGTACAAAGTTAACTTATTGTGCAAGTCATGGAAACAAAATGTCTCGTATTACAGCGCTGGAGTTTATTAATGCTCACGATATAACGTTATTAATGGCTGGATCTGACGATGGTTCGGTTAGAGTGTGGAAAAATTATAGTAGTATGTTAAATCGCGATCCAGTTTTACTTACTGCTTGGCAAGCAATGGCTGACATACAACCCGCAACAAAAGCATCTACCGGTATGTATATTCTAGAATATCAATGTATTTATTGCAACTATATACATTAATTAAAATTGTTTGTAGCAACAGCTGGATTAGTTACTAAATGGGAGCAAAGATCCCTTACATTGGCTGTAACAGGTGATGTTCGTATTGTCAGGCTTTGGGATGCAGAGACTGAATTAAAGAAACAAGATATACCAACAGGTGCTGATTGTTGTGCTACATGCGTTGATGTCGATGGTGTAGGTTAGTTTCTTACATACTTTATATTAATTTAATTGCAGAATAAGATATACATGTAAAAGGCGTAAAATGTGATAGAAGTAAACATTATTTTATTTAATTACACATAGGTGCCATGATGGCAGTCGGTTGTGGAGATGGTTCAGTTCGTTTATTTGATAGAAGATTGCCCCCTTTAGAATCAAGAGTTATGATTTGGAGAGAGCATACAGCATGGGTGCTAGGCACATCTTTGAGAAAATGTGAAAGATCTGCGCCGCAACTGTTCACTGGATCATCTTCAGGAGATATTAGAATATTTGATCTTAGAAAAAATTCTTCTGTGAGCACTGTACAGATAACACAAGGTATTACAGCATTGGCGGCACATGAAATGGCTGATATTTTTGCATGGTAAGTTTAGGATATTATTGTCCGGAATCATAGTAAAATTATACAGATTATTTCAGATCTATTTATGCACATTCTTTTCAGTGGATCAACAAATCACTGTATAAGTGTATATAACACTATGGGTCAACACCTAAACACAATAAAATTTCATGAAGGATTTATGGCCACTCGTATTAGTCCAGTAAGTTGTCTAAGTTTTCATCCCTATCGTGTGATTCTAGCAGCTGGTTGCGTAGACAATACTATCACAGCATATGCGTCTGAACCACGCAGATGACTAATAGAGATGGAATTGTTGTAAAATTATTTTTACAAATGTAAATCAATGGTACTTGATACTCTTAACACTAATAGTCAGTGAAAACAAATGTTAGGGGCGTAATATTGGACTTTATTAGAAAAATTAGAAGGTGTATTCTTATCTTTCACTTATTTACGATTTTCTACTGCGTTTTTTTTCGTATCTACAAATGCCTTTTTTTGGAATTAATTTATGTGGAGAAACTAACAATAATTCTTGTGATTACAAAACCTGTGAAGCAACTAAAGTCTTTAGGGACGACCAAAGAGAAGATAATACAAGCTACATATGCAAGGGTAATGTAATATTTTGAAACGCAGTTGAAAAAAATTTGTTGTTCTTACGAATAATGATGCATAATATATGCATATGTGATGCAACGAAAAAGATTTGAATGCATGTATGAATGTGTTTAATATTTAATAAAGCTTGTAACATTCGCAAGGAAATAACCTTGATTATTGTGCCATGCAAAATTAGCTCCAATTAGATTTATGAATAACGTTTCATATAAATTTAGGTAATAGAAGATTCAATTGTTTTTCACGTTTTAATAATTCCTTCCCTTAATTCTTTTTTTGTCTTAATATATTTACAAAATTTTAGTCTTGGAGCTAGAATTTATTTAAATAATTTAACTACATTTAGTTTATGATTAGTATCAATAATAGTAAGGATCAATAATAAAGAATAAATATAGTAAAGATCAAAAGGACCGAAATAAATTACTTAAAATGGCAACTATATGCAACAGTGTTTCTGTATTAATGAAAAATTTTTTGTAAATTTGCTTTATGTATATGTTTTTATTTATAACTTTCTCATTATGAAACTTTTCCTTGCAATTTTAAAGAAAAAGAATTGTTTTTGTAAATATTATGTATCATATATTTATCAATAACAATATTATTTGTTAAATGGTATTAATGTTGCGTTTAAGTAATAATGGTTTATAAGCGTCTCTTTGTAACTTGTGAAAATACCTCTCATCATGTTAAAAACTTAAAAAGTTTGTAAGGAAATGCCTTCTCAGTGACAAATGATTTAAATAATTAAGCAAATATATATAATTTGTATTTGACTAATTAAGCCACTATACTATTTGGAAAGTATTTTATGAATATTTATACGTTGTATGTGTGTGTATTTTATATTGCTATTGTAACCCTTCATTGCTACCGTTATTGTTTATGGATATTGTAATCGTTTTAAAAGAAACCTCACATCGTATATATCAAGAAGAAGCAATCAGATTTCATATGTATCAGTAATATGAATATAATCTAAATTACATAAATGATAAGGAAGAGCAAGAAAAGATCAGGTAATAAATTCGTGAATAAAAATGTACATAAGTATAGAATATCAAGCGTAATGTTTGAAAAACCGCAATGTTAAAAATATAGATTTATCTCCTCGTATTATATATACAATAGTTTTGTTAGTAACATTTAGCATTCAGAAACGCGATAAGAGATGTGGATTGCTATCCTTTAAATATATGTATAAAATAAGGATCTCTGATGTAGTTGCATATATAAGATGTTTCAAAAATTGAGTGCATTCATATTCACGTATAAACGTAAAAGAGTAAATTTTTACTTATTAACTGAGTACATAACAAATAATGTTTATTTGTGGCATAGAACCCTTTGTGCGTGTATATAAAAATTTATATATAGATTAAAAACACGCTTTGTGTTTGGAGAAAGAGATATTTATTTAAATGGAAAAGATAAGATATTTTAATCGTGAAATTGACGTAGCATTACAATTTATCAATTTATGACATGTGTTTCTGCCAATACATTAGTTATTTTGATTGTAAACTTCCGGGACACGTTATATAACATGTACATGGTTTGGTGAGAATTTTAATAGAGACATCTAAATGGTACTTACTCGTTAAATTCGACATTAATTGTTATATAAACGCCTAGAATTATTTCTGTATATATTATTATATATACGATGCACCGTCATTGCTATCGTTAACGATAACTATCGGAAACGTGAAACATTAGGAAAATAATTCACGACGGGGCGAATATGATGTATTATTTTGCACTGTAGCCGTTATTATACATATATGATCGCCTTGTAACAAATATAATATAATTATGTTATTTCAGTGTGAGATTAATTTGCACAATTGTTTATCTACTAACGCAAATGTTAGGTAATGGCGGAAGGTACGTAACAGATAATATCTTAAAAATTTTTATTACTAATTATGAATAATAATTATATTATTAATCATATTATTATTATTATATTTTGTAGAATTATCAAAGTATTTAATTTAATCGTGTGATTTATTTTCGAATTTCTATGTTACAGTAATAAGTGATAACTGTCATAACATATAAATAAAATGTAATTATTATTACAGAATAAACGATGAATCAACATGATTATAAATATATATATAATAGCATATATATATATATATATATACACACACACGTATTGACCAATGTGGTACAAATTGGTTGATTAGTCTTGTAACTGTCGTTGACTGGTTTATGTCGGAAGGAGAAACCTACATATATACATTGTAAATATGTATATATGAACTTAGTTACTTACTAATGTTCAGATCATCGACATTCTTAGATTTGCAGTGTCACTTTACAAATGTAAGTGTAAATCAGAGTGAAGGAATGGGTCATCAAAATGTAACTAACGGTTTGTATATTTTAACTGGTTCTGTTAACAATAGAATCTCACCGTATCACAATCTCGTTGATTATAGTCGCAATAAATTATTGCTTGAATATAGTATTTAAATGTCAACCAATAGCTTAGAGATAGATCTATTATTGGATTGCTGTAAATCATTACGATTTGTCAATTCTGTTCGAGAGTATTATATTTCAAATTTTTTATTTCTGTAGTTATTAAAAACGTGCCTTTCGAAAAAATAATTGAGATAGGAACACGATTATACAACATCTGTTTATTTTTTGACAATACAATTTTTATTATAATCATTACATATATATAGTAGACGTAAAAAAACAAATTCTGTATTTTTGGTTGTATGGTTTATAATTTTAATGCAAATTCAAATATTTTCCCGCCTCTTAGCGTGTATATAGCGCCGACGTTTAGTTTTTAAAATAACTTTTCGTTTAGCATTCTGATTAGAATATAGTCATAGATACAACGTGTAAGATGTTGATGAAGTACATATTTAATATTGCATTCCGTTTGCGTTTTAGCTTAATAGAAACGTTGCTAAAGTTGCTGGAACGAATTCTCTGCTTACAATTAGCGTAGGAAATGATATAATTCTGTCAAAGGAGATTTTAACTTTAAATGTAGCTATCTTCCAACTATAAGAATGACTAAGAAGCTTAGAACGAAAAACAATAAGGAATACAGAATAAAAATGAGCAAAAAAATAGAAAGAGAAAGTCACTGACATCAAGAGAATTCAGTGATTAAAATATTTCTAATGTAAATATAGATGAAAACATTTCAAAAGTATTTTTCTATACTAAAAGATATATTTTAAATAATATGAAATTAAAATTACATACTGAATTCTTTTCCATAGCTAATATACATATTTAAATACAGCTTTCGATCAGTATCTTTATTAAATTTATTAAATTTGAATTTTTTAATGAAATTAGATCCATGTCGGGTGATTTGAACGAAGGCTACTGCAAATGTATAACTTGTCGCGAAACAAACGCCTGGGAGATGTGCATCTAGGTATCTACGGTTTGTTTTATGACGGAGCGCAAGAAGAAGAAAGGTATTAAGGCAGGCGCTTCCTTTAAACAATATTTACTCTTACTTCCATATTTTTCCTTAATCTTATCTTCTTTCACTTTACAGAATGTCCCGACTATTTCAACGACCTGTTATACGTATTAGCAACCAGTGTTAGTAGATAAAAATAGGTTCGGGTAATGACCTTATTTCACGATATTCGGGAACAAGGATAAGGTAGTTTCCCCCGTGTACTTTCCTGTTATCCTGGAAGTTTAAACGCATTATTAATATTGTAAGTATATATTTTTTTGTTGAAATTACTATTGTAGAGTATAGTGTTTTAAACTGTTATCGAGTTATAAATGAAACCATATACAAAATATATTGTATACTAACCTGAACAATTGTGTAAACTAACGAGGATTGTTTAGTAAATTCGGTTAAATTTTAAGATTAAGTAGAAATTTTTAAGGGAATTCACAATTATGTTCTATTTTGATAAGATGATGCCATAATTTGTGATTTGTTTGCTTGTAAATGGCCTGTCGTGCAATTTCAAATTTTGTAAAAAAGAGTTAACACGGTAGATATAAAATTATTAAAAAGCTGAAGATGAATAATCTTATTTTTCCCATTATAGCAATTATTTTTTAATGTAATGAAATAAAAATTTATATATTTTTGATATCGAAAATTAAAAAGGATTTTTATATCTTCGGAATTAATAGAATAAAATAAAGAAAGATTTTTTTTTATATTTTATTCGACTGTGGATTCCGTTAACTCGTCACAACGTCCGTGTACTTTTCCTTTTTCTATTTCGATACATTTGACGAAAGTTTTAATTTCGAAAGCTGCTAACGAGATTTACGATTTAGAAATTTCACTTCGATGGTAATCCATCTTTGGAAATTCTTTGTATTCCATTTGGATATTATTTGTCTTCCATTTTCCATATTTGACATCATTCTTACACGTACTACTTCTTTTATTTTCCTAGAAAATTATTCTGTTAAGATATCCTATATATATTTTCTTCACAAACGTAAAATTTCAATTAAAATTACTGTATCTTTTTAAAACAATTTTATTTTTAATTCTCTCAAATTAATCATTTAGATTAATTTAGAACTAAAATACAATAAACTAAAATGTTTGTTAGTATTAAGTTTTTACCGACTACTTACATGAACTCTGAAACGAAAAAATATTGAAAAATCTATTACATTATACTTGCTATTATAAACATTTAGCAATATTGAATTGTATTTAGTGGCAACAAAAAGTATTTGTTCAACACTCTATTTAGTATAATATTTACATATTAATTAATTAAGTCCAAACACATTAAGTTTTATATCATTTGGTAGTATTTTAATATAACTGCAAAAACTTGGTACTATGAAAATAAAATGTGAAAATAAAACCTGATCAAAATTTTTTGTGACCACTATATATACAATTTCTTCCATTTACCATACATCTAAATCCATTCTCTAGAAATTCTTTCAACGTCATACCCATAAACATTGTATACACTTCTATCGACTATTGTCGTACTAATATAAAAAAAGTGTACATATAATTACTTATGTATGACGTTTGATTACATATGATGGAATCGTAAGAGGCAACGATTATCCGCTAAGACGAAATAACATAATTGTAAAGGTGAACGTTCATTCATGTTTCATGGAGGAGACTTGTGTTTTATGTTTGTTTCATGTTACAATGAGCACCCATTATTAAACTACGGACTGTGATTCAGGCCGGGGTAGGCACGTGCGATGTGTGCGCGGACGAGACAGCGGTGCGAGGCGCAAAGCGCAGCCGCAGTCGTCGCTCGGATCTCGATCGGGCCGGTTGCGTACTGTGTTTATAGGTAGATTCGCGAGCTACCAACAAGCGTCGTTTAGTCCATTCCGAGCCGTGCGATCGAGATGGTCTTTTTCCTAGTTTTTCTATATGACCACGCGTAAGCATTGCTCTTCTGCGTGTGTTTGTTTTGCTCCTAACATTTATCTATCTCGCGACCGTGTAACGACATTTAAGTAACGATCGCTCGTTCGTTCTTCCTTTTAAGACTTTAAGAAAGTGAGACAGAGAGACAACGAGATAAAAAGAGTACTATAATTCAAATCATCATGGATCGATCGTCGAAAATGATTCTACGAAAGATCATTATAGATTTCGTGTGCTTGCTTATTGGTAAGTGGATCAACATATTCATGCGTACGTATAGATGCGCGAACGAATAGTCCGAATATTTCCGTGATTCGTAGCACGAGTGGTAAACGACTGGCTTGGAGAGATTCCTTTGTATCCGCGCCAGAAGAGTACGATGAACGATGATTACGTTATATCGGGCGGCTGTCAGATTGACAGTCGAGGCGCCGCATGCGGCCCGTTTGATCTTTCAGCGAACTAACCTTTAAATTGGCAGGTGCTTACCTCATACGGAATTAAGAATCTATTGCAATGTAGGGTAAAGTAGGGTTATTTCAGTGAGAAAGATACTTGAGTCAAGCTAAGTAATTTAACTTGTAATTCGTGAAATTTGGTTATGAATAGTTTTTGACTGATCTACGTTAGAAAACAGATTGTTCAACTTGCTATTAGTGGCGTAATAGACAATCGAATATGTAGATCGTATACATCGTATACATTGAGAGAGCTCGACGGCCATGGTTCTCTACGAGGACATCATTTTTACTCGTCAAAAGGAATGAAGTTTGTCCAACTAAGATCGTCAGTTGTGATTATAATTCAGCAACGCGTATTACTTTGTTTCTAGAAATTAGATTTCTATTTATTTTATTATTTCTTATATAATACCTCCTGACTTAGATAACTTCGCCATAGCTTTATTCGAATTATATTCATGTTTTCCATATTCTTTCGCTCTGAATCTAGAGTATGTAGACGATATTTTCTCATTCGTTCGTAATATACAACAAGCCTGACTATTATATATAAAGACTATATACTAAATAACTCGTATACGAAATCGTACGTCGTACGTAATAATAATAATAATAATAATAATAATAATAATTAAGAAACTAGAGCTTAGGTAAAAATTGTTTTATCTGTTAGATGTAAATATTTCTATATAAATTACTATACGGTGCAAATTCTTCAATTGTATTCACAAAAATATGAATTTGCAGAACTATCCATAATCTAGTCATTACCCCATTAAACTTTCATCTAGTACCATTAGTACGATTATTATGTCGTGAACAAATATATACTATTATAAATATACGAGTCGCTTTCTAGCTCGGAATGTACGTTGTGCGCGTCTGAAGGTTATTGTTTAGGTAGGCGAGCTTCCAATGCTATATGGTACATACCAATCGAGATTCGAGTATTCTAATGCACGAACGACGAATCGATCGTCTGCTACATTCTCCTAACGTAATTTAGGCGAACCTAAACAAACGTACAACGCGCGCTCGATGCCGCGATACCGATAATGCTTTTTCAAGCGTTCGAACGTTTTCCGGTTTGCACTTCTTTTTCCTTTGATCCCCTGGGTATGTTTTCATTGCGTTATCTGCGTGCGTACGTGTCTTCCAAACGAATTCTTTAGTTTGTTGCTGATTTCTTTAGTTCGTTGATTTTGGAATGTTGAATTGTGCAAAGGTTATGAAAAATTGTTTAGATTATCTTGGTAAAAAAGCAGCAGAATAGTAACACCCTTTAGCTCGATCGATTTAATCTGAGAAGTGGTGACACGGTTTCGTTTAACGGGTTATCTGGTACACTGCAGTTATTCGATATTCTTTCTATTTCATAAAAATTTGATATCTAAGGCAATCCAACGAACTTTTTAAACCAAAAACTTCTTTTTTATTAGACTGTCTTTATTGCAATATATCCCATGAATATTAATGTAACATTTGAATAAGATTTATTAATTTACGGAAAGACAAAGTTACGAGGATTGCTCAAATTAAGAAAGAGCATTGAAACAAATTGTAAAAAAATTGTAAAAATATTCGAAATATTTCTTTGTTTCTTATCTATAATATAAATAAATATGACGAGATGTACAAAATTAGAAATCAGAATTCAAACAAAATGAAGAGCGGAAGATTTCGATTTATTTAAAATAATTTCAGGTGTTGGTCTTTTGTGATTTATATTTTGTAATTCGTGGTTGCAGAATAATATATTTATTTTGAGTTGGGCGATTTTTTCGAAGGTCTCGTTTGAAATTCTCTTCTTCTCGAATCTGTCTCGGTGTCGCAATATCGTCTGTAGAATACAAAAATAAGCTAAAACTCGAGAAAAAAATATCTTTAGACGTTTCTTCGCTAGAAAATCTTTATTCATTCGCAATATAGAATTGAATAATAAAAAGATAGAATAAAAGTTTATCATATTGACGATTAAGTAACTTTTTCGTAGTTCATAACCTAATTTAAAGTATTTATTTGCAAATTAGATTACCATGGAATACGTTTGAAGGGAGCTAAAGTTGGAATAGAAAGCTGATTGTCCTTTTAGGTATTTATTCTTCACGTTGGCGTGATCATTTGTCAGAAACGAAATTTATTACCGAAAACGAGATTTATTGCTGTTTCTGGTTTACCCGCCATCATCTATGGTCATTCGAAGCAATGCCGCGTCGCGTCGTTGAGACCGAAGAATATTTACGACGTACAAAGAAAAAAAGAGGCAAAACAGAAAAAGATACGGACTATCTGTGTTAAATCGTGCAACTTCGTAGGTGAATCGGACGCGTAAGAATAAAAATATACTATGTGTTATTCAATATTTCGATATTTTAAAATTATGAACTCGTAGCATTATTCACGTACAGTCCTATTCGTAAGAAAAGAAAAAATGTAAAAATGTAAATTCATAAATCTGAGCTGCGATTTAAGTTTCTAAATTTTATTCTGTTACCGAGTTTCTGACGTGTAAAAAGAATCGGCGATAGACAGAACAGATGATATACAAAAGCGTTACTTTTTAGATTTCGAACTTTGTAGGTTAGATAGAGAAACGAAAAATACTTGACTTATGCGTACGCAAGTGTTAGATATAGAATAAAACTGACGAAAACTGACGATTTTCACGAATTCAAAAGGTTTTCACACGTTCTAGAATTTTTACCATATGAATTTCTGCTATAGTTATATCTGTTTTATACCTTAGAAAGAGATAGAAGTTAATAGAATAGTATTACCTTTGACATTTTGGTATGATAAAATAGCGATTGTTCTTAAAATTTCCTAAATCTTTACAGCATCAGATATAAAAAACTGCATATTTTCAACTTTTTATATGAAATAAATATTAATAATTACTTATGCTATTGAAGATATGAAATTTATATCATTATGTTTGGTAACTTAACCTAATCTCCCTGGTGCTAGGTGATTATTATAAGGTTAAACAACATACCTTCGTATTCATTTCTTTTTCTTCTTTTTCTGTGTTTTAGACTACGTTTGTAGTTCCGTTTATCATTAAAATTAATAATTAAACTGAAATATATAGGCTCTTACGAGTATATGCATTTCGATTTTCAGATGTTTCGTCCGTAAAAGCGACATTGCCTCAATACATAGATTCATATGTGTATAGTTTAATATAAGTCGTAATAGTGTACATAATTCACTTCTGAAATTAAGTTCACGTTTTTGGAAGGTATGGTTGACAAAAGTCACGAGTAAAAGAGAAGAGGCGAAGTATTACGTACCTCTCATTCGACAAAGAGAAACGCGACCGTCCACTGGCCACAGATGAAAACCAGATAATACAAAAATGAGTATTATTCATGGCGGGAAGTAGGCCGAGGGCATTTTCGTCTCGAAAGTTGCTCGCAGGTGTCTATTTGTTCCACCTTTGTTTGCGCGTTTGTCTTCCAATTCAACACGCGAATAAGCTTGAATCGTGCAGGTTGTCTCATTTTTCTTCTTCTTTCTTTCGTAAAAATCTATATTTTAATGTATCCTGATCGATATCAACGACAACTCTAGGCGAGTTACGATAGCCGCGGCAAATTTGAAATCATATTGAGAATAATAGCGGATCTCTGTTTTAATTGGATACATAATTGTTTAATTGGGGTTCCCCTTGTTTAACACTGAATCTGCTAGGGTAGTTGAAAGGAACAATTTGTAATTTCTCATGACAATTTTGTTGATTTATATAAGTTTTGCAACTTTAGTAGTATCTGCATCTTTAAGATTTTCCTCGATTATCCATTTTCCTGAATGACTGGAATACGTATAACTCGGTGATTGAAATATTTATTGGATACTATATAGTAATAGTTTATTGGGTATTGTAATAACATAATATATTCTGTAGCGTGTAGGCTGTTATTATATTATTAAATATATTGGAGTATATGCTCTGGGAGGTAGGATGTTGATTTAAGATAGCAGTGTGTTTTAAAATTAAAATAATTGGTACGCGTGTAATGTATGTATAACGATGGAAATAGGTGGAGGCAGTATGTGATTATGTATTTATGTTGTTGCTTGTGACGAGGGAGGAAGGTAATCGATAAATGAAAATGAAAAGAGTATTTTCTTAAATCCATTATGGAAGAAGTTACCGGGCCAATAAGTTAGTAATATATTAAAGAAAACGAGAGTTACGAAGTATACGCATACATAATACACAGTCTACAGAAATGTTATCGTTTAACTCATAATGATATGTTAACAATTTCATAAATTTTCAATAAATTTTCAGTGACACGTCGATATTGTTTCGATGAAAGTAATTTAAAATAAAAACCAGTCTCAACGGACTGTCCATTGTTCTTTGCAAAGAACTGTAAGTAGAACAAGAATTAGCATGATCTAATAGTAGTGTATGGTCTTTGATGACTTTGTAAATAAACGATGACGATGTGCAAACTGTCTGACTGACGTCTGGATAAATATCGTGTTATCTAGATTTACTAAAATCGAATGAAAATCAAAACTAGAATCTAAATAATATAGAGAGGAAGTTTAAGGGGAAAGACATTATCAATGTAATTAATTTTAAATTTACAATTTTGAACTTGTGAAATATCAAAATATAAAAATCATGAATCAAACTATATAAGGATATTAAAGAATATAACGATTAAAGTTAACAGATTCGAAAGGATGTTTTTCCTTTTAACACCTAGCCGGTATTCTTTGACGCGCTGTTCACTTTTTGCTGGGTATTGTACTCGATCCTTCGAAGTATAACTGGTGGCCACTGAGCGCAGCGTGTCTTTTACGATTCTCTCTAATAACTGAACCCTTTCAAACTTCGTTAAGCGGCACAAACAGGTCCGGCTCAGTGTGTAGGGTATTAGCGGCAATTTTGTCGGAACCTGTGTGTCACTAGGCCTCCCTGTAATACATGGTAGATCGAAGCCATTCAACGAGCCGCAAGTGCAGATTAGCCGCTCAAAATCGCCTTGATTCAATGACTGAATGGAAGGTCAGTAGCTCTCTCGATAGTCTTGTTGCTTCGTTTCGTTAGTCGGTGTTAAATACTTCCCACGAATGTCCCTCTCGCGTACAGGGTGGTCTTTCTATATTATCTGATATACATATATATATGAGCCGTATCTCTTTATTAGCCCGTTTCTTTTTCTTTTCTCCTCTTCTTCTACAACAAAGGAAATAAGAAAGGAAATTTTGTATTTAAGTGTTTAAAGTTTAATTATTATCGGTGATTTTGTAACTTAATGTATTACATGTATTTTATCAACCCTTAGTGGGATGTATTTTTGGGCTGGAAGAAAATATTTTTGTTTCTTCATTGTTAAGAATAAAAATGAGAATAAAAATATTTTTTTAATTTGATTAAAATTAATACTGGTTATTTAATGGTTGTTTTAGGGTTTTTTAAAGTACAATGTTCGATCGTAAACAGGATTAATATTGTCTTTTTCTCTTTCTTTTTTATCTAGAGGTACGGTAGGATATAAAATTTGCAAGTTTTTAAGTAAAAGATCGAATCGAGATATTTTGTCCTTTTTCCCCTCAAGTGTATTTTGGTAGATTGATTTACATCAATACAAGAAAGAAGTGTAGATAAATGTTTATTCGACGGATGCATCTACGATCGATTGATGTCTAATTTTACTACGAAACATCAGTCGTGTGTTTATACTTGAATGAATGCGAAGTTCCGAAGGTGTAACATTAATAAACTTCTGCACGTACCATACTTGACTGCGCAGCTATGTTGTTTTACAAATTGAATATTCATAAATTACCGATAACTAGCGATCAAAATAACGATATATCGTGTTATTTGTTTGATGAGATTGCAAGAAGACTATTTATCAGAAACTTTTGCTAAGCAATGAAATTAAACGCAGCAACCAGTTTTGCAAAGTAGTTTTGAGGATATTTTAATAATAATTCAATAATATAATGATAAAATACAATGACACAATGCCCGGCAAAATTGATCTAGAATCCAGCTATCTAATTTCTATTTATTTCTCCTAATCAAAAAGTTCCTTCCTCTTTTCATAAAAGATAAAATCCCAATTGAACAATTAAGATTTTTTCTGAAGAAAAAAATTAGTATTAATTCGGATGAAAGAAATAGAAATTAGACAATGTAAAACTAATACGCGATGATCAAATTTATATAGAACATTGTATGCGATATATAAAGCATAATTATGATATTATACGATTTTGAAATTACATATCAAGCGTAGAATTAGAAAAGATTTAAAGGCAACGTATCGATATCGTAATTTCGCCTCGATTCACCATAGGCGCGATGAATTATTGCATGTTAAATAATCCAATTGCGCCTGCACTTTCTCGGATGATATCACTGCTACGGTAAATCTACGGTTTTTATTAGGCACCAGACACGAGCAATATCCGTGTAAATGCGTAAGCAATCGCGCGTATACCAGTACGTTTGCGGTTAGCCGGCTCTATAATTCATCCTGAAATCACTTTGCACATCGTTGACAACTGCTTTCATTATATTTTTCTCCTCGCACCGTGCATACTACGTCATTCTGACGCGTCTGTGGTATTTTCTTTCATCGATCGTTGCCATTTCTTTTCTCCTCTTTAATTTTCTCCCCTCCTTCGACAATTTCTGCACTGTGAGCCTATCTGTCACAGCCGTGGATAAATGTCGAGCCGAGGAACAGGAAGATGAGTGTTGCGGCGATGTGCGCGAGTAGGAAGCGCGAGGGAATAGTATGTCCGCGAGCCATGAAATATCGAGGCGAAAAGGACACGATCCGCGACTGAGAACGCGATACCATGTGAACCTCATTGCCTGGAAACCGTTACAGCCGCTACATAACGTTGGCTCAACTCTGGAAAGGTCGTTCGTTAAACAGTCTGACCCCGCAGTATCTTTGTTTAAAACGTTTCCGTTGTTGCGTGTGTACCGATAAAGTATAAACGCGTGCACGCTGTTAAGCAAAGGTATTCGCGAATTTACGCGTCAGCCGTGTTCTCTATCTCGAGAGGTCTGAGTCATTAGCTTGTCTTGTAATTATTGTTTATCATAATGATTGCCTTTCGTCTTAATTACCGTGCTTACGTTTATTTCCTAAACTCTTATCTTGCTAATTACTTCACTCTGTGTATCGATACCTTGCGTTCTAACAAATTTGTTTACCTTATATCGTATCGCGAAATAGTACAGTATATTGGATTGGCAACTGAGTGATTGCGGATTTTGTCAATACCGCCTAATGAGAAAATCCGCAATCACTTAGTTGCCAACCCAATAGTACAATTATGGTATCGAATACAGCGTAGCAGGATGGACGTAAGTGGAGATTTTTTCTCTGTATAATAAATACGTAAAAATGGAGAAATTATATAGAGTTAAATGATATAACAATGATACACCACTGAGCGTACTCGCATTTATGTCAATTTAAGCCATCGCTTAAATATAATTTTGGAAATTTTCCCTTTTCGAAATTGATCCTGACGAGTCGGATAAAAACGTATGACAAAATACTGGATCGTTGTTGCGTTCAAGTAAGAAAGAACATCTCGTCAGAAGATAGAGAATTATGCTTATACTTTTTCTACCGCCTGTAATGTGTACGTAGGTGTACTTTATTCCGAACGAGTCCGGCCGTTTAGATGGAAATTAGTTGATGGATTTTGTTTCAGGTATTCGGATAGGGGGAATTTATTTAAATGTGAACGATGTGGGTGTTTGTATTCACAGGATGATTTAACGTTGTGGGCGTAGAGATTGATGAAGGGAACAGGTAATAGGGAAATATAGTCAAATGTAAAGAGGAAGGTGATTCTGATAAAAGATCAAAGTCGTTGGAAAAGGTTCTGTGCTTGGAATGTTTATGGATTTGTAATTTTTAAGGCGATTTCTTCGAAGAACCAGTTTAAGAATTGTGTTTTTGTTTTATTTTATATCTATGATGGAACGTTACAGGTAATTATCGGTAAAGTTTACTTTGTTTAAAAATTTGTTTAAATTACCAGACCCATTTAAATATTATTTCACGTGATTTCTCACTCGTAGGGTTAAGATGAGGAAATTCTACTTGCGTAGCATATCCTTTCGTGGTTTTCTCTTCTTCTTCGAACTGCAGTACCAGTTTACAAAATTACTGGCACGTATTACGCGATGATACGTTGCACTTAAAACACACGTTCTCGAGCAAGTTTTATTATTAAACGATGATAAATAAATCGCTGCTAATAATCGGAAGCCGATGAATTGATAAAGTTGTTTGAAGTGACGAGGTGTGTCGATGATATTATCATGATGGAGCAATTTATTTCTTTATTTCGTTGTTTTTCTATGACGAAAATATAAAAGTATTATTATACATAATAGTACACGCTACATTATTATTTACGTATATCAAATCGTATAACACGTAGATAAAAATTATTTTAACTGCTCTTGGAGTTATTTGTGCGTATAAAAATATAGCGAAAAATGGATAAATAGAGAAGGATGTAACGAGCTACGTAGATGTGATAAATTGCTTGCTATTTTATTTTTCGAACTTATAGTGGAAAGTCTCTTTTGTTGCGCGTAAAGTAACATATTCCCTCTCGATGGTTCCTTCATGTTCGTAGTAGCCAGTAAACTCCTACATTTCCTTTTCGCGGCTCGACTTTATGATGTAATAAAATATGCAGAAGTCATTATCATGGCAGATAGGAAACTTATTTTCGAAACGCTAGACGCGTTAAGTCGTGTTTCATGTTATATTCGTTTACTTATATAAAATGTAACAAAACAGTATAGAAAATCTGGAAGAAGGTAACACTGTTAAAATCGAATACCTTTACTTTAAATAATCCCTACAATCTTTATCCCATAAGAAAAATAATAAAATATTCTAATAATATTTCTAAAATAAGGCTATAAATATAAATCTAGCCAAAACTTTCAACTAAAATCTCAAGCTTCGATATTAACAAATTTGGTATAAATTTCTGCACAGACGTATCTAAAAATAAATTCTAAACGATAGTCGTATGCAAATAATTCCCAAGGTAATTGCTAAACGAAATTACAAATACTATCAACAAGAATACACAACTGGCTATTTAAATACAAAAATGTTTCCAAAAACAAAAGCAAAAGATTGTCAAACGATAGAATCGAATTGTACGTTTGTCAAAATTCAACTCCGTTAACCATCGACACATGATATTTCTTTTTCCAACTATACGAAATAGCCTTGAGATTAAACAACGTATCTGTTTGAGTGGAAGTTGCGGCTAGAATCGAGGTCACTTGACGTACAGCTTTGCCATAGTGACGATCGTGGAATCGTTGGCTTGTTTATTGCCAAAAGAGCACAGAACGACGGAGAGTAAGTTTCGCGTCTCGAATACAAAGAAGAACGTGACAGAGACGCTTGTGATACGTTTTATCATCGATGAAAAGGATAGGTGAATGGCAGCGTGAAGCAACGGTATAGTTAAACGGTTGGGATGCTTAGTCATCCGGTGTGCAGAAATTCGCGTCGATGACGACTGCTCGAGGTATACCTATGCTTTCAAATAGATGTCAAGGCGGATCTAAATCTGTTTTGCTTAGACTGTACGTGATATGCCCGTCCCGTTCGTAATCGCGAATAATACGCACGTATTGTGTTCATTATCAGTCCTTGCATAACACGCGTTCACCAAGTGCATTCGAACCGCGAGTATTACAGCCAGGAAGATTACCGACACGGATACTGTTACTGCAAATTGTTTTCGTATTCGTATCGATTACGTTTATTGGCAGCGAGAAACGCGAGAAACATGTTGATGCTCGTGATTCTCCTTTCACATTGTATTGTTAGATGAAATAACAGAAAGCGTAGTAGGTTTATAGTTGGATCACGTACGTTCGGTGTCATTTAAAATGGAATAATAGCTACGTCTTGATGTCTCGAAGATTTTTATTCGTACATTGGTACATTTTTTACGTTTTGTTATGTGTGTATAAAGTTCAATTGCGTTAAATGTGTATATATTTATTTCGAAGATGTAAGAAATAGAAAGAGAAAGATCGATGTATCAAAGGTAAATTAAATGTACCTCAAATCGTATAGAACTCGTAATTATTTTTTTAATTCGTATCAGGTAATAAATACAATTTATAAACAAGGATATTGCGAATATTAAAGTGTCGGATTTTTAGGTAACACTGGTTTCAATCTGCTGCATTTTTTTCTTAGATTAATTTAACGTTGGTGATTACGTAAATTTGACAAACGTAAGACGATTGAATATAAACGATTTGGGTTTGAAGATTATGACTCTATGAGTGGGTAATATCTTTCTTATCTTCGCGTGTACTTTTTGTTAAACATATGTGACGTTATGTAAGTTGGAGGGACGTATGTATGTTTGGGAGTTGGATATTACGCCGCTTGTAATAATATTGTGATAGTAATAGCGATATTTTTACACGAGATTCATTTCTCGAACTTACGCATTTCATAAATAAATCATGTAAAAAGAGGATCAAAGCGATAACGCATAATTTCTGAATAATTCATGCATAAATAAGGAGAAGCAAATGAACAGAATAATTTGTAGCTCGGTTTAATTTAATTCCAAACCTCTCTCTCTCTCTCTCTCTCTCTCTCTCTCTTTCTCTTTTTCTCGCCTTTTACGTTTAGATAATCGAATGGGAGTTAAAACTCGTTATCCGCCTGCGAAGCGTTCAGACTATCTATATCAATGATTTCAATTTTTCACGAACAACAGAACAAACAAGTTTGTACACGCGTAACGGAGAATTAATGGAAGCATTTATCCAGTTTTTGCTTGTTATATTTACCATAGAGCGTTAATTAAAATTCTAAATAGAGTACTTTTATCCAGAACGGATGTTACGACATCGAGTATAGTGGTTCAGATAAGCATGCAACCCAATTAGGCGAATGACAGAGAACGCGCGATAATTATCGTTGATTATCATTAACGGCTGTCGAATAGTTCGAAGTTTAACTTTATTCCAACGAATTTCTAATTTTTCACTGTTCCCAGTCAAATCAACTTCCTTCGACTTTTGCGATTAAAATAGTAACAGACGTAATAAGACGTTAAGAATATATCAACTCGTTCTAGTTCAATGGTCGCCTGCCTACTATGTTTAGTTTCCATTTAACGCGAATTCTACGTTTAGTTCGAATTCTATTCTACCTTCCATTCCGACTCGTTTATGTTCAAGGCATATTGTCACGTCCAGTTTGTAATTTAATTATACAGGGCGTCACGCAATGACGGAACGACACCACGTAGCACGTCGAGCCAAATCGATCAACTCCACTTTCTATCAATTTCTAAATTACAAAAGTGTAATTATAAGATAGGCGTCCAATATGCGATTCTCAAAAAATAAACGACACTCTCGCTGGTACTATTGTACGAACTCGAACGTGTGTAAGCTATTTATCCTTCGTGAAAATGGGGAATAACATTTTTTAGCGTGGAGCTTCATCCTCGGAAAGATTAAGCTGGGAAATTCTGCAGATAATCGTCCAACTTCGTCTCGTTTATGTTGAAGGAATATTGTCACGTGCAGTTTGTAATTTAATTATACAAGGCGTCACGCAATGACGGAACAACACCACGTAGCACGTCGAGCCGAATCGACCAACTCCACTTTCTATCAATTTCTAAATTACAAAAGTGTAATTATAAGTTAGGTGTCCAATATGCGATTCTCAAAAAATAAACGACACTCTCGCTGGTACTATTGTACGAACTCGAACGTGTGTAAGCTATTTATCCTTCGTGAAAATGAGGAATAACATTTTTTAGCGTGGAGCTTCATCCTCGGAAAGATTAAGCTGGGAAATTCTGCAGATAATCGTCCAACTACGTCTCGGTAGACGTTGCTTCCTTGTAGAATCAATCATCGTTATAATAATCTTCAACTTGGTTAATATCGTTAGGTCGTTATACCGGTGCGATTATCGCTACGATAATGTAATTTCAAAGTGCTTAATTTTACTCGTAATCGCAAAGTTCATCAACGGGTACGTACAGTTTATCGAAGAACTTTCAAAGTTTCGTAAACGACAAGAAATAACAATTCGACGGAGGAGTATATTTAGCTTGAAGTTAAAGAAAAAGTGAAACAAGAGTAAAATGCACGTTACAGCGTTGGAAACGGTTGGAAATGTCGGAGCGATTACCCGCCAAAATTTCACCCCTTGTCTGCTATTCAACGAGGCGATAAAACGGTGTTCGAGTTCTTGGAAAGGCAATCCGCGCGCCATGCCAATAGCTCCAAAAACACACGGTACCTCGCATATTTCTAAATATTACCGGCTGCCCCTGTGGTCAGCAATAAATTCGAGGCACAATCACCGGCGAATGATCATGAAACTTCAACCAGTGCGTAAAATATATGCAACAGCGGTGAGCTCGAGCGTAGTCCGGCTACATAAATAATGACCACGTGTGATCCCGTGCGAGTAGCTACAGTTGTTACAACCTGCTCACCGTATTGCCTCGTTTTGCTTAAAAGCGAGCCTGACAATTATCTTAATAGCTGACTCGGTCGAGCCGAGGTATTTCCAGGTAGCGGAGGCGAGGCATCTCACGATTTTCATCGAGTAAACAGCGAAGGATAACAGCGTCAGCGTTGCACCGGCTGCTACGCCGTAATTTCACCACGCCGGTTTATTCCTGATTTTTCCGCCCCTTTTCGCCTCGCGTTGCCATCTCATATTAGATAGTAGCGATAGATAACGCGAACGACGGATCCTCGGTAGCTTATCGGCCCATGGTTATCGAAAATTATGGAAACTCGTTGCAAACGCAACGCGCGACAGATAAGAGAACTGCTGTTCAATTTTCGAATTATCGTAGCCACGGTTGATCGTCCGCTCGCTCGTGGAATCGTTCCGGGTGAAAAAGAAAAATTGAATCGACGCAACCGGTAATCTCTGCTCGATATCTGGCTGAAATGTGACGCAACTGCGTTGGTGATCGGCGAATTATGAAAATCGACTCGTTGACTTATTATGCCTGGGTTCGGCCAGTAATCGCAACTGATAAAGTTGTACTTACGTACGTTCCGCTGAAACAGGGTGTGCCTTTTAATGTGCTGTATAATCTTTCAACGTGGCGTTTCTAAGCTCGTACAAGGTGGGAGGAGACGCCAGTTGTTAGACGGTTTTGATTAAGTGTTTTGTAGAGATTTTTTTTATCGATTATTCGTGGCAATTGCGACAGCGATGATAAGATCGTTGAGGATACAAGTAGAGGATATGAGATTGAGAATTTTTGCGCTAGATTTCTGGTAACAAACGCGAGCATATTTCCAACAAGATGTACGAATCAACGAAGATAATCTAATGATAAAGAAATTTTAAGCGAAGATCTTGTTAAGCAAACTTTCCAATAGGCGAAACGATCTTCCAAAGTTTTCGAACCTTGCGTCTTCGTTGAAAGAATTTTCTTGCGATATTCAGTCGTGCGCCTAGTGATAGAACGCTATCCAAATATGTCAAATATGAATCACGAGTTGCAATTACGATGCAAGTTATAACGTCGTCATGTTGTTTAAAGTTTCGCAGCGAAAGATAAATTTTGCACCTGTTTGTTTCGACATTTTTCGTGCGTCAGCGTTAATCGAATAATAAATCTTCGATCGACGGTTTAACGTTTCGTAATGTTTGTACATCGATTAAAATGCAGACGGGGCACGTGTCAAACGTGCTGTCAAACGATTGTCAAACAAGGAAGGAGCGCGCATATTTTGAACCGTGCAGTATCGTAGTTAGCGCACGAACGCGCACGAGCAACAAATTTAGTTATCATTACACGGATAGTCATCGCGTAATACGATGATGTCTCGTTTATGTCAAGGACGATGTATGTATCGCTATTCGCAACGAGCGTCATAAATCTCCTTTCTACTTATGCACGTACGATGACACTCGGAATTAGCAAGTTCGGTCACGTTCATTTAAGGAAGCGTCAATTGTTGTTTTGTACGTTTATGGAAAATCTATCTAATGATAACGAGGATCTGATAGAAATCTAAAAATTGCAAAAAAAAAGACACAGCTTTTATTTTAATTGAAGGTTTTTAAGCAAATTGTTCGCAAATGGCCTTTAGACATATTTAGACAATGCTTTGAAATAATTCGAAACTTTTTTTTTTTCAATTATTTGTAATTAGCGTAATTATTTGCGTAATTAGCTTGAAATTGTGTACGTATCGTGCGTTGTATGAACGAGCAACAATAAAATTGAAATATTTTACAGCGTAACGGTATTCGCGGTGAGTTAATGCAATTGGCCTTGAGCAACACAAGTGTATGAGCTGACATTGCGAGAAAATATTTGGTGTTTAACGCTACTGTCGTTGACATAATAAAATCAGAAATTATTATCTTGGCAGATTTCTGTTGATTCGTGCGTCAAATCCTAATGTGACTCATGCGAAACTTGAGACACGAGTACATAGAATCCGATGTTTCATTGATTTAACGATCTCACCATATTTCTTCCGCTTACTGTATTAATTAAGTAACCTTTCGAGTGAGTACATAGCCGTATTCCAAGCAGTCGTGTAGCGTTACATCATGTTGTGCTGCATACATATAAATAGCTACGCGCAGTAGCATGAAAAGTAATATGCACATTATATTAGATATATATACCCAAACACGCATTGAAATAACTTGGGAAATAAAGAAAAAATTATATCCTTAGTTCGCCTCGAGTTTGATTTAGATTTATCTTATCTTTGAAAGAAGTAGAAAATAAGTGGACTGCGAATTTTTATGCATTTCTGATAAATCGAAAGATGCAAAAATGTAGCTATAGATATATAGAATATACAGGGCACGGCCGAGTAACATGTACAAGGTGATTTCTTACGAAAAAACGAAGGAAAAAATATAGAGTATTAAATTAAATTATTATATAAATTATATTATATAAAAATATAAAATATAAAATTTTCTCCTTTCAAATTTAGTTTTCGAGAGAATTTTGGGTATTCGTTGGATGTATGTGAATCGGGCTAAGTACCGACTAGACAGGAGTAAATAATTACGAGGCTATTCTACGTGCGAAAATAAGCGAACAAATTTGGAACAAAATTCCATTTAAAGTTGCATCTTCGCGAAAGTAGAGTCTGTTCGTGTTTAGATAATAATCGATCCAATACACGCGGATGGTACATTTTCAAGTTTGCTTAGCTCGGGAACCCAGCGTTTAAGGAACAAATTTTATTCTACATTTTCCACCTATTTTCACACGTAGAATAACATCCTCGGTAAATTTTCAAACTCGACTTTCTCGAAAACTAAGCGTAGGACAGAAAAATTGCATTCCATTGCATTGGCAACTAAATGATTGCGGAGTTTGTCGATACCACCTAATGACAAAGATCATCGTGAGAAAAATTCTTCAGTTCCATTCTACGCGTACAATTTTATCGTGCTGGTTCGAGGTCATACGTGCAAACTTCAGCTGCGATTGAAACATTTTTCCTTGAAATTCGCCGATATCTCCGACGTCATTCGAAAACAATTCGCGTGACGCCAACGCGACGTAGCGTCATTCGCCTTCGCGAGCAATGACACGATACTAACGTGGCGTCATCACCGATCAAAGAAATTGAATAAAAATGGTACAGACGGCGATCGACATCTGATGGTCCGTTTTCTGTTTGCAGTGGGTGGTGCGGTGCTGATGTTTTTCCTGTTCGGCAAACCGTACAAGCGGGGATTCTTCTGCAATGACGAGTCGTTATATCATCCGTTCCACACGTCGACTGTAACCAGCGTGATGCTCTACGTCATTGGTCTTTTACTTCCTATATGCACGGTGAGTCACCTGCTGCGATTCCTCATTTCCCTGCTCCGAAAAGAAGCGTCAGACGATACCTCGACGACGTTGCTATCGTTTTTCGTGTTTCTTGCGGTCGGGATATTTTGTAGGAGGTGTTTCTTAAACATACAAGGGGACACGCAGTGTGTGAGGAACGCCGACAGGATGAATTTAAATCTTGAAAATGATACTGTTGACGCGCCAGCAATGCCGAAAACAGCTGACTACCACATTGACTGAATAGGGTTTTTAAAAGCCAGTTTTTATTTTTTAGGATACTTTTGATTATATTTTTTTAACATTGTTACGGTCCTTAGCGTTTTGGTTTGAAAGGATTAGAATGTAAGGGAATTTTATAAGGAACACGGGTGTTTTTATTTTTACGCGACAAATATTTTATTTTATTTACAAATTATATATATATACTAATTGTATATTGTGGTGATATTCTAATTCTAAATTACCAGAGTTATTTTTTAACATTGTCACGGTCCTTAGCGTTTTAGTTTCAAAGAATTAGAATGTAAACGGGGGGAATTTTTTAGGATTCTTTTGATTACATTTCTTAACATTGTTACGGTCCTTAGCGTTTTAGTTTGAAAGAATTAGAATGTAAACGGGGGAATTTTTTAGGATTCTTTTGATTACATTTCTTAACATTGTTACGGTCCTTAGCGTTTTGGTTTGAAAGGATTAGAATGTAAGGGAATTTTATAAGGAATACGGGTGTTTTTATTTTTACGCGACAAATATTTTATTTTATTTACAAATTATATATATATATATATACTAATTGTATATTGTGGTGATATTCTATGGGGAAAGGTGATATTCTAATTTTAAATTACCAGTTATTTTTTAACATTGTTTTTATTTTTACGCGACAAATATTTTATTTTATTTACAAATTATATATATATACTAATCGTATATCGTGGTGGTATTCTATGTGCAAAGGTGATATTCTAATTCTAAATTACCAGAGTTATCGTTCTGTATTCTGTATTTAATTCATTTTAATTATTGTAGTGGCACGACAGTGCTATTGAAATAAGAAAAGTAAATATTTTACAGATTAATTTTAAGATTAGTGGATACGCTTTCTCGTTATTTTTCGATTTATTTTTCCAACGTTCATTGCGGATAAGACGAAACAAATATTTCATATTTTCTTGTTTGCCAAACTTAAAGTTTTTCCGCATTTATATGCCAGTTAATTGGATTTTGATATTTGTTTATGGAATACCGATGATCTTTCCCCTTTCAAGGCCTCTTCGTAATATCCATTTATTAATTCATTTGCCCACTATTGTGTTTTTTATCTTATCGACAACAGAAGAACTCATTGTAGGGGGAATGTAATAGAATATACATATTATTCGAGTGAATAAAGAGGCACAACTATTGAAGTAAACGGTTAATAGACTCCAAGTTACTTTTTTAAATAATAACTGGAAAACGAAAAATATAGCACACTTGAATTTTCCAGGTTATTTATTTTCATTTAGGTAATGAACATTGGCATTTACGAAGTTCAACGAAAACGATATTCGTCTATTTCACTTAATAAATTAAATACTTTTTGAAAAAATCAACAGGTAAGGAATCATTCCAGGAGATAGTCTTTAATGACTCAGCTTGTGTATCGTAATTAACTTGAGCCAATTAAGTCATTTATTTATTCGTTACGTAATGAACTTTCGAGTAATCAAAATTCCACGATGATATTCAGAAATGTTAGGCATGCGAAATTTTTTTTCAAGGAACAGCTAATAAAATTTTAAGGAATATAAAAATATGATATAATTATGTTCCATCGTAAAAAATTTAGAGATAAAATATGTCTTCGTTTTTACATTTTTTCATTTGTGCGTAATTTTTAGCAATGACATCTAAATGTTCTGATATTTTACGTAACAGTAACGTTCCATGCAAAATGAATCATCGACGATGGTCAATATTTAATGTCCCACTTAACGTTATCTTTAAAATTTGCCAACGGTATCTGATTTTTAACCATATTTCCGCTTTATTATCGTAATCTCTATCTGGAAACCGTAGAAATGAAATTTAATAAATCGAAAACTCGTACCATCTATGATTCGTTTTAAAAGAATTTCAGATCTACGGAATTATATAAAAATTTCACTGAAAAAAAAGTAATTCTCTAGTTAACGAAGCATAGATCGTTCCTTGTTCGAAAAAAAATGTAATTAGAAGGTCATGAGGGGAAAAAAGTGTTTGATAATAAAATATTTAGATAATAAGAGCATTGGAATTATGTGAGTTTTGATAATGAAGGTTCCACTATTTTTGATTATCAATGAGCGACGATAATGACATCCGTTGATAAGTTATTTAGTCATAATTTTTCTCGTGATCGTATTATTTCTCGATATTTCTTCCGTTTGTTTGCGTAACTTTCGTGTAAACAAATTTAATCGTACGCATGATTATGAAACTCGCACGTTACGTATTTCTCCTCATAATTTCCTAATCTTTTTCAAAACTCCCCTTTTTAATTCTATTTTACTTTTTTATATCTTTTTTATTCAAAAGACAAGATTTTTATATAATATACCAAAATTTGAAACCAGTTTCACCAGGAACAAATATACCTATCGTATAGTTAATTAATAACTAATAAATGGACTCTGAATATCATGAGAAGCTTAAAGGCGTGTAAATGTAATGTATAGTATTGATTGGCAACTAAGTGATTGCGTATTTTGTTAATATCACCTAATGACAAAATCCGCAATCACTTAGTTGCCATAAAATATACTCAATAAAATATAATAGTACAACGATAGTAACAGCAAGCATGCGAAAGTTGTATAAAACGTTCGATGTATAACGATTACGATACGTGAAACAAACGAAATTAATTTCCTCCGCTTACATCGATATAAATATAAATTCGCGTAAATATTCGCGGAGAATTTACAATATGAAAGCAGAATGTTGCGTATGTGAAATATCGAGCGTGAAATGGTTCAAGACTGAAATGTACTCCATGTCGAAAAAGACCCTGTCGTCTTCCAGATGTACACAGATTTGTGACGCTCCTCGAAGTAGTTGAGATGTCGGCAAGTGGTAGTCTCGCGAGGAAATAAAAAAAAAAGCTTCCTATCTTTTTATCTAATTTCCTGACGACACCGCCGCCACAGCTGTTCTTTATCTGTTTCTTGCTCTCGCCCTTGCCAGATACGATCCTCCGCGTAGATCTAATATATCGCTAGATATTTTCCACGTGCTTCTCAAGCTCCTGTCGACGAGCCATCGGTCCACGAAAGAAACATACATGGAAAGCGAGAAAGAGTTAACAAAAAAAAAAAAAAAAAAAAAAAAAAAAAAAAAAAAAAAAAAAAAAAAAAAAAAAAAAAAAAAAAAAGAAAGGAATGACTAGAGGAGGAAAGTAGAAAGAGCCGAGCGAAAACGCGCATATAGGTGTAAGATTGAGACGAAGACACGTATACGTATAGGTGTGACCGCATAAGGATGTCGGCACATGTGGGATGCAACGACGAAAGAAGTGCATTCGTTAAGTTTCGGTGGTCGTGGGAATCGATTTACGGTATCTGGAAGTGGTGCACGTGCACACTGATGTATTTTTGCCGAGCGAGGGCAGAAGAGACTGCATCCTCTATTTGCATCCTTGGAAACTGCACTCGGGCCAGGCTCGGGCTACCAAGGGGTCGTTACCCACTAAAGGAAACTGAACAGATGCGTGTGTGTCCCCGGGGGCCTTCTCTTCGCTGCTTCGTCGAATATTTTCATATTTCCTCTACGTAGTCTCCTATACATAGGATTATGGCGGAAAATCGTTCGAATTCCATGGATAGTTGCATGGTATTTATAGATGTTTGCGCGATATGTCTTACAACATTATAGTTATCTTCGCCGATGCGTGATACGGATATCTGTAAACGGGAACCGAAAATTATCGACGAGTAGTTTGGATCTTTTTTTTTTCTCAAAAGCCAGCGTCGAATCGCGGAATTAGGTGTGATTTTTGGAATATGCAACGAAGTAGATCTTTATGGGTATCGTTAAAAGAATAAAAAGCATTGAAACAGTCGCAGATATATCTTCTTTGGATATGTTACGCGTATCGTACGAAACATTTCGCAATTTCTTTGATACCGTTATGAGATCGTCGCGATTGCGTTATGTCGGATAGACCAAGGTTGAAAATAACAATTTCAGGTCAGGATAAGATTTCGTCAAAATCGCGTTAGTCAATATACGAGAAATTTAAACGCGCAAGAATGTATAAAATATTCGAGACGTATTACTCCTTGCGACATTTGACAGATAGATGATCGACGAAAATTTAAATTTGTTGAAGCGTTCGCATCCCATTCCTCGCTTACATATGTAAGATTCGCTTGTATCGCGTTATAAAGAATTATATTAAAATCGCAGGAAATTCAGCGAGGTCTACTCCGACGATAGCATTCCTCGGTAACGAGCGAGTCTCTCAGACACACAAAGAAAGCATGACAGATCGAATCCTTTACTTATTCAACCCTCGATATCTCCTCGATCTTATTCAACGCTCGCAAACTCCGTCCTGTCGATATCTTGATACCGAGTTACGACGTCCTACCATCGCTGCACAAAAGCTCTTCTTATTCACGTTTCCATGGAATTCGAAGGTATTCTCAAGCGAGCGAAGGATATCGCGATCGTCGTTCGCGATATCGTTCCGGATGCATGCGCGTGTCTGCAAATTTCCGGAGGCAGCCTGTGTCTGAAACGTGTCAGGGTCTATTTTACTTTGGCTTTGCGGCTCGTCGTACGCACGATGTTCGAATTAACGCTGTCACCGCGGGCAACGCGTTACTTCAATCCTCTTCTTTGCTCTTCTTCGCTTCTCTATGCTTCGCTTTAGTCGAACAGTCGATGGAACACGAGAGCAGAAGGACGCTTAGAGATTCTTGAAACTGTGTGGCAAGTGGCAAGTGGCAAGACGCTTCTTCCGACCCTCTTTGTACCTTCTTAAGCCATGGTCGCAGTGAGTACGTGTTTTGACGTATTGTTGCCTGTAAATGTATAGATTCTTATGACGGTAACTGTAGAAGTACAAGTAAGTATATCGTCGGGATAATCAAGTATATAGATTAGATGTACGAGAGCGATTATATAGTTCTTCAATTGTTCGGTCATTGTGTTTCATTTATTAGAATGACAGTTTGTTAGAAGACGGATCCACTGTAATCATAGGATAAATTAGAGCAATCAAATATATATATATATATTATATATATAGATTCTTATCGATTCTATTTGCATTTCGATCTTCAGACGTTTCACTCGGAACACGCATACACTGTAGCCATAGCGAGACAGCAAGCAACAAGCATCGGACCAATTACATATCTTCGTATGTATATAGGTATATAGACCCTTACGAGTGTAAGCATCTCGGTCTTCGGACGTTTCATTCGTCAGAGCACGCGTCCACTGTAACCGTAGCCTAAGTCACGCCAATCAAATATGCATATTACATTCTTATCGGTGTACGTATTCGATCCTTCTGATGTTCTATTCGTGGAAGCACTCTATCCACGCTGTAATCGTAGCCTAAATCGGGCCGATCAAACACTCTATATATAGATTTCTATGAGCATGTGCATTTCTGTCATCGAATGTTTCATTCGCATATTCATTTCCTATATGTACAACGTATCGAAGGGAACTTTGGTTTCAAACTTTGCGCAGCGTAGCATAACACGGCTTAGCTTAGGTTTCCAGTGGGTCCCTGGTTTCTATGTTCCTTGCACGTTCGGCTTAAACGCGCCTTAAGAGAACACACTGGATGAAACACCAGAATCGAAGGACCCCTGCAGAACGTCAGGAAATTCCTGAAACCGCGCGGTAAGACGCTTCTTCGTTTCTCTTTGCTTGTTTTTGACCAACAGTCGATGGAACGGCAGAGCCTGAGGACGTTCGGAGATTCTTGAAACCGCGTTGCCTGCGTCCATTCCGTCGCGTCGACTGCCAGTCAACCTTTCCGAGTGGTAATCACGCTACAAAGGGATCCTGTAATAACGTAATGAGAAAGATTAAAGGGTGTCGTGCTCCCTAGCCTTTTTCGTTCGCCGTTTTCTCGGTGATAGACACCCCCGAGGGACTGGCGGGAAAAACAAATAGGACGATCGGTAATGGAACGATGCACGGCCCGGCTAGGTTGTATTTTTGGACGGTTATATGTCGGTTCTCGTGTTCGCGCTGTTACACGCTCGAAGCTGCTTAATTGGATAATCAAGGGGACTACTTCAAGACAGTTACATTTTCGGCGGTAAATTTCGGATAATTGGATTGCACGTCATACAGTTATCCGAGCTATTCTTGGTGTCGTTAAATGGTAACCATTTGCTACATGGTCTGTTCTATTAGTTGAATGTATAAATGGTCTTTAGGGTTGGAATAACGAGTAGTGACGTTCGAGTGACGTGCGGGATAATGCACAGGGAATAGATCTTAGTCGATACGTTCTAGTATATTTTCAATCGTTTTGACTCCATGAACATTCACGTTGCTCCACTTTCTTCTACGCGCGATGTAATTTATTTGTAAAAAACAGAAAAAGAAATTTGGCAAATGTACATTGATTGAAACAAGATTGCAAGGAATTGTTATGCAAAGAAGCGTTCGGACGATACGTATTATCGTCAATATTTAAGATTCTCAACACTGTATTGACGATGTATATTGATCGTCTAGAGTCTAGAAGATTCTTTACGATAATGCCGAGAACTTTAAATATTGACAACGTTAAAGAATAATATCGATCGTCTGAACTGCTTCTTCGATTTAATGATTCTCTCTCTATTGACAGATTAAAAGAAACATTATAAAAATATAAATACATCTGGAGCGATTCTTTTCAACGATACGTTAAATTGAACGAACGAACGACAAAATGAAAGTCATCGCCAACAATTTGTAATTGTCAGAACCGTTCTAATGTCGTAAATAAATTGACCGTAATACTAAGAATAAGAAGACTGTTACATCAGCGACTTTCCGGTTTGGTCATAGATTATGTATTTACCGTATCACAGTCCTTTAATGTGTTAATAACGTCGTTCACCTGAATTCCTTGGTTACGTTGCTTCCTTTTCCCTTATCATAAGGCTACTCGTTAATCTCGTGCTCGTTCATTTTCGTTTCGTCTCGTTGGTCAAACGCGATCGTAGATAAGCTGAAAGAAATATCTCAGTGGTGGTATATACATGTCAAACTGTCGGCGAATGACAGGTTATATGTATGTATTGATTAATGATGAATAACTGGATACATTGTCATTACGGACTTAAGCGCGTATAGGATAGACCCAATAACTCTAATTACCTTAATTGTATCTCCATTATTTGCGAGACAAATACGAAACTATTTTATTTACGAAAGTTGTTAGGTATCAGAGAAGTCTTGCGAGTAATTTTTTTTTTTTTTTTTTTTTTAGAGATCTCAAGATTATTTTTGTTTCTTTAAATATACTATACCGCTGTGTATCTCTGGGTAAAAATGGAAATGCAGAATTTTTAGAGATGCCACAGTGACTTTTATCTCTTTTGAATATACCGTACTTTTTATTGGCGGATAAAGGAGCGAGGATTTTTAAACATTTCACTGTTATTTCTGTTTCTTTAGATATATTATGCTTCTTTATCGTTGGTAGGATAGCGGATATTAGGCGATTTGAACGACTCACGGTACAAAATTGCCCTGATGAGTTGGTGTTGGAATACAACGATATTACACACATAGACGCAAATACTCTTATACAGACACCTACACAGGCATTTGAACAGGACACTTATACAGGTCATACTCGTTACTGTATAGAGAGGAGGGTTCAAAATCTTTAAGGGATCACGGGTTACTACCTACAGTCAGTCTGAGAGTAACTAGCCAACTGTCAACAATCCATAAATTATTTACCCTCACTTATATGTTAAATACATTTGGTTCTGTAGTTCTGTTTAATAAATATCACCTAATATTATTTTAATTGACTTTAAGATTAAATTCTAACAGTTAGCTTATCCGGAGAATTGTGTCTACGATATGTAAAATCTTTTTATCATAAATTAATTTCCTGTTACGTCGTATCGCAATTCTGAAGCTTTTGCTACGTTGAAATTTCCTGTATTATTATCGCGATACAAAAATGATCCGTTTTATTCGTAGAATTCCTTTTTATGGAAAATACGTTTATAGCTACGTTTCGTCGCATTTTTGCGATGAAAAAAAAAAAAAAATAAGAAAGGGAAGTGCGTATTATTTTAGAAAAATAATCGATAAGCACGAAGAGAATCGTAAATGACAGTGGAAAGGAAAACATTTCTCACGATTGTCTTCGCGATCAAGCACACAATCCTTTCTTGTTCGCCGATTAAATTGCCATTCGATCTGTCCGCGAACGTGTATAGTGGCACTTGAAATAATAAGCAGGCCCTTGTTAGCAACGGATCCCCCTTCTAAGCCGAGCTGTTCACGAGAATTCCATCCGAAGTCGTTTGTTTGCGTCTTGGTCCGCGTGAAACCGTTTCATCCAGCCATGAATTTTCTACCTGTTTCTGGCTCGTCAGGAATCTGAGAAGGGTTCACCGTAACATCCCTGAAGGCTCGTAGGAACAGAGCTTTGATCCCCTTATTTCTCAAGCTCAAAGAAAGGTAGACAGGCGGATGGGTCGATTACTTTCACGACTGAAACTGATATTTTAATTCACTCGTTGGTTGGTAAAAGAATACGATATGTATAACGTTGAAAAAGGGAATTGACATTAAAAAGAGTTGCATTAATTAACGTACGATTGTAACGAGAATCGAAGTTAATTAACTGGAACATTACTTTTGGAATATAGTACAAGTGAAATAGTACATTTATACTGAATAATAACGTAAAAATATAATTAACGTATTTCATTCAAATTGCATGTAAAGGGAACATGATATTCTGAAAAATATCGTAGAAGAAGAATCGAGTTATATCTGGATCGAAGCTTGATCCTCTTCTTTTTTAAATTTATATCGCATAAAATTCCACTATTTTAATATACCTGAGGCGGTATTCAAACGTGTTGATTTGTTTAATAAAGAGACGAGTGATACAATTGTAACAGTCCGTGTATATTAATATCGATGTAAGTACAAGCACAGCTATAGCGTATGCCGATCGTAATCGTCGCTAGCTCAATGCTACTGTCCAACTCTACGCTCGCTATTCGACTAACTATTCGACTATATGACCGTCCTAGAGAGCACGTTCGTCTATTTACATCGACAGGTGTTATTAGAAAAAGTTGAAATGTAACTTGACGATTACAAATAATATTTTGTCCGGAGTTCGTTTACCTTTGAAGCTAGCAAAGCAAAACAACGCTGGTATTCCAAGGCGCGATAATACGAGTCTCTCCCGACTTAAATATGTTTCATCGACTCATGTACACATCGCTACATATATTGAATTGGCGAATAATTGATATTTTCCATTATTTTCTCCCTTCTATTCTTTCAATCCATCATCTTGCCGATCCTTTCACTGCTCATTATCGTGACATGACGAAGTAAGATTATACAGGAATGCACTATTCGATTGAAATCCTAGAAACCGTAATTTACTGCGGCCCACGCACAATGCCGGCCGTGATATCCATTAACCACGTTACAAACGGCAAATAAACGGCTTCATACAATCAGCAGCACTTCATTCACTATGTATCATCAACGGAACCATATACTATGCGACTAAATACATAATCATCCACGAATCAATCAATCCTTTCAGAACCGCTCGATTTCCCTCGCATCAAACTCTTAACATGGGCATACTTCTCGTCTTACAATACCCGACGTATCAATCAAACGATGACAAGGGAAAGTAAAACGTTAAGGCAATTAAAAACGCAGGAGTCGAGAGATTCTGCAATCCTCTAAGCTAGGGACATCGTTAGCCATTAATCTGATTTCACATGAAGAAGAACGCGATAGGTGTACATTTTAATATTATTATATTATTAATACATTTAATATAATTAACAGTACGGTTAAAAATTGTAATACTGTAACGCTATTTATTTATTTATTTCTTCCCTAACGCTACATCTTAATCTAATATATGAATCAGTGTATTGTATCTTCTTGGTATCGTTTCGTTTCGTTGTTCCAGGACATAGCTATTAAGGCGTTTTCACACACGCGGAATATTTAATATAAAATCGTTATATCTGGATCAAAACTTGATCCCCTTCTTTTTTAAATTTATATCGCATAAAATTCCACTATTTTAATATACCTGAGGTGGTATTCAAACGTGTTGATTTGTTTAATAAAGAAACGAGTGAAAAAGGGAATTGACATTAAAAAGAGTTGCATTAATTAACGTACGATTGTAACGAGAATCGAAGTTAATTAACTGGAACATCTGTGTTATATCAAAATCGTGGACGTCAAAGTAATTGTATAAAAATAATCTTTGTATTCTTCGTTATATTTAACATATTTAAAATCGATGTAAGTACAAGTACAGCTATAGCGTAAATCGTTAAAAACGAAGGGAACTTGTGTCAGGTGGAAAGACTTCAGTCTGATGAAGTTTCGTAGACAATACGAAGATCATAAGAGGAAAACACGATACGTATACTTTTGTCGATCTTCTGACTTTAATATCGCGTTACCATTGTACAGAAGAATCTGAATATAACATTAAGTATAATATTAAACGTTGAATGGAAAGATGTTCTTGCTCGTTTCATAAAATTTCATAAATCTTTGGCAGACACGTGTCCTTGGGAGATCAAATGACATAAGGTTAGAAAGAAAGAAAAGAATTTTATATGACGTGACTTATCGTCCGTCTTCTTCGCCTTTAGTTTTCCTAACCAGTTCTCTTCTTCTTTTTCCCTCGAAGATTAATCAATAGCAGCGCTAGGGTCCCGAGAGCATAATCCACGATTAAGAACCCGTGGGGAAAAGGCGACGACTTCGAAATTCTTGAGAGCATTTCCAAGCTGGTAATCTCTCCTCCGACTTACAGCGATCTGTTACGGCCCCAACAAAAAGTGGGTTAACCGGCCAGATTGCAGATAAAGGTCGCCAGGTGATACAAGACCGAATGACGGCACGAATGAATGAAATACAACGGCAGGTTCCCTCGTTTTTACCTGTTCCGACGTCCTTTTCTTTTAAGAGCGAGACAGGACAGGGAGAAAAAGGGACCAGTCGATTTTTCCTATCTTCGAACAATTCATTTATTTATGGCGCGGCGAGGTGAACCTTCGTTTCCATGCGGTTGATAGCTAAGGTAGACAGGCGTGTTTTATGCTCGTCATTCGGTGAAACGCCAGGTTTCAGAAGCTTTCGCTGATTTTGCGAATCATTCTCTTGCGGTTGAGAGAGAAAGCGACTGATTTGTAGTTTAGATGATGCTCGATGGTAATGGAAGGAAGAGATTGTGTAGAATGTTATTGGTATAGATGGACCAAGTTTCTACAGTGAATCGCGTTATAATGATTTAATGAAACGTCTTGTAGCTTATGTTTAATATTTTTTACCGCTTACCAATATTTTCGTGGCATGTGATTTGCCACCTGGAGACGTGTTTTATTATATTTGGAAATATTATGCGCTCTCAGAGTAAAAGTATCCTTTGGTTGTTTATTTTATTTGCATTTTAAATTTAGTTGATGAATGTTCGAACCTACTCGTGAGGTTCTTCTTCGTGATGATGAAGCAAAATCGAAGCGAACTTGGTTGGATAGTAAATTTAATTTTTTACCACCGACAATCTCCTGTCGGTATGGTAAATATTTTAAAGCAGCGGGATATTTTCCTTTCATTTATGGCCATAAAATATCCTGCCACAGTTTGACCGGAAGAGACTGAAATACCTTCTACAAGCGATCATCGTGATTTCTAATCTATATCTTCCATTTAAAACTTCGTATCGTCGTAGATATCGTGAAAGTATGTACCAACATAGATTATACGAGACATACGTAGTAAACGTGTCAAAGAAAAAAAAAAAAAAAACGTGTCTTGGTCATCGTTTAACCATAAAGCGTGATATTTTGTCATAGAGAAAAATTTTGTTGCAGATGATAATCGGAGAGTATCTTTACGCGAGGCATTGTGACGCAGATTCGACGAAGATATTATTTGGCTACAACATACCACCATGGTTATGGGGTGCATACGAAAAGGTACACCTCTCAAGATATTTTTCTACTATGATATAAAGTGTATCAACTCCTTTTTGTTCCATAGATGTTCAATAGTACTCGATGTATCAACTCTTTTTTCTCTTCCATAGATATTCAAACTATGAAATAGAAATGAAATAGAAAACAGATATGATCCTAAAATCACATCGTGGAACGAAGGAAAGCTCGTGACCATCTTAAGAAGAACCTTTCTTCCCACGCTTTTAACACCTTTCTTTTTTTTGTATACCTTCGTGAGAACAGTTCTGAAACGCGCGCTTTTCTGTCAATATTTGCAAGATTCTTTGTTATTTGTTGCAAATATATTAGAAAGACGGAAATCTATGAACGAATGTGTTTATTCAGATGTTTAAAATTCCCAAATTCAAGAATAACAGTAATTATTAGATTCGTATATTAGAAAGATGCAAACGAATTGTTCCTTAGTTTCTTCACGCGTGCTATCTGTAAATAAAAATCTTCGTAACATTCTTTATAATCGTATTATCGTAATTCACGCACTTTTTGGAATACATTTTTACAATTTTCACAATTCTTACAATTTTCTATAATTCTCATAATTCGTACTAGATTCTCACAGTAATGTTTCTGATCTTTCAGATTGGTATATTCGGTTTTGGAGCAGCAACAACTGTTTTAATCACCGACATCGCCAAATACACGATCGGCCGACTGAGACCTCATTTCATGACTCTTTGTGTGCCTAGCATTAATTGTAGCCTGCCTGAAAATCAGCACAGGTATATCGAGAACTACGTCTGCACCGAGAACATCTCGACCAGGCTTCTAAAGGAGATCAGGTAAATACTCCTCTCTTTACGCGAGAAATCCAGCGACCCTTTTATTCGACAGTGCGGAAACTACCATTTAAAGGCACCGATAAACTTCGTGTAATACTCGTTCGACTTCAATCGGACAAGTTAATTAGCTTGCTCGAGTGCGAGTAATCTTAATGAAATTCAAACGACATTCAGAAAAGTCTGCGTCGTTTGAATTTTCTTTTTCTTCGTTTAGATTTTATTTCGATTTAATTAGATTCTATTTTAATCTCATTCGAATTCAATTAGATCTGCGATCGAAATTGATCTCTGAATTTTTCTTTGACTTTTGCAACGAGAAAAACAACCTGAGATTAGAAGATGAAAAATAAATGAAAAATAATTATTGAAATAATTAAACAGCACCGGTAGATTATATTAATCTGATCGTATGATCGTTAATTTATCAAATATCAGTTTTTTTAACTTAATAATATTCTACGAAAGCAATAATAATATTAATAATAAAATCATTAAGGTCTCTTGATCTATAATTTCATAAAAATGTCCTGTCAGAAGAGAAAGAAAGAAATAAGTATGCACTCCGATACTTTTGAACGATGGTGTATGTTGCAATGCGTTTACCTTTCTCGTTAAATTGCTGTATAATGACCGTCATTATGTACGACCATGCCCCACCTTTCTGGTAATTTATCAATTTCTCTTCCATAAAAATCTTTCACTTCTTCGCTGAAACATCTCTTCAGTTGCGCTCTTTACGGTACTTTGCTTTTATTTTTGAAACGTGATTTACTTACACGGATGAGACAATAAATATTGGTTGGTTTGGAAAATTCATAACGTCTTTGACAGTCGATATATCCTCTTTTCTATTTGCTAACATTGAAGGATGGTTATTAATTACGGCGATGAATATTGGACGCTAAAAAGGACGAAAGGAAAGAATTGAAGAAAAAACTTCAGCTGGAAGACACGAACAAAATTTCGTTCGTCATTTCAATTTATCAATGTAATGATATTTATTGAAATACAAAATATAAAACTATCGTATTTACATTATTCAAATATAATAGCGCAATTTAGTCTTGAAGAATCGATTTGCGATTTTCCGTCGATCGAGTTCACGTTCAAAAGCGTGAATTCATTAAGCACCATAGACACGAGAATTATTCACCGATCTCCCGCTGAGACTTTGTACATTTAACTGAATTCAAGTAGCGCAAATTTAAGTGTGGTCATTCAACGTACCATGGTAGTGCCGTCAGTACGAAAATATGTAGCGCTTGCTATAGGAATTAACTAAATACGTCACGATGAAGGAATTTGATGTCTGTTGTGCAAGGATAATTTTCAGAAATGGAATATCAGCTGAAATTAACGATTGCTATCGTTCGAGGAAACGGGAACTACTAGCTGCCATTACGCTCAAATTATATACGATTGAGAAATTCGGATAAATTGGTAGCGACGTTTCGTCGCTTCAAAAGGTTTAACCAAGACAGCGAATGATATTTCATGTATCTACTGTATATGATAATAATCTAATAAATAAGTTCCATTGTTCCCAGAGAATTTCAGTAAAATCAGAGATTGCAATTTTAGTCTCTTTGTATACAAAATGGATCTAATATAATTCAGATGATAATAATCTAATAAAAATACTTAGAAGGGAGGATGAAGTGGAAGGACAGAAAAATACTAGCAAGATTCAGATGTGGAAACGAGAACCAAAGCAAGGGAATACTGGAAAGAATAGGGAGAAGAAAGATACAGACTATGTAAAAGGAAAGAAGAAGACCTGAGACACGTAATAGAAGAATGGGAAATAACGGGAGGACCAAAGGAAACAGAAGAAATATTAAACGAGACTGGTGAAAGACTAATGGAGCTGAAAACAATAATGGAGAAGAGAAGGGCAATACAAGACAGGGAGGAACGATAATAAGGAAGCACAGCAAGAAGGCGAAAGCCCAAAAGTTGCAACAGTTTTAAAGATAGATTATACAACGGAGTGCAATATAATAGAGTGGATAAGAGGTAGATACATAAGAAAAGAGTTTAGATAGATATAGACAAGAAAAAGAGTCTAGAGTTTAGTTAGATAGATATAAGGGAGAAGGCACTAAGGTGATAACGCCATAAGACTGAGAAAATGTAAAAAGCGTGATCCAAAGCCAAGCGAACTAAGTAAAAAGAAATAAATAAATAATAATCTAATAAATAAATTGCATTGTTCCCAAAGAATTTCAGTAAAATCAGAGATCGCAATTTCAGTCTCTTTGCATACAAAATGGATCTAATATAATTCAGACGATAATAATCTAATAATTAAATTGCATTGTTCCCAGAGAATTTCAGTAAAGTCAGAGATTGCAATTTTAGTCTCTTTGCATACAAAATGGATCTAATATAATTCAGACGATAATAATCTAATAATTAAATGCCATCGTGTCGAAAGAATTTAAATAAAACCAGAACGTGTAACTTTAATCTTTTCGCATGCAAAGTGGACGTAATTTAATCTGGATAGCAAGCTTTAATCCACTAAATCCTAAATTACACTACGATATAGGCGAAGCTCGATAAAACCCATACAAATACGAAGTCTCGAATTTGCATGGTGCGTGTTACACGGCTATATACTGGAATCATCGGCACGTTTAATTCGCGATTGAACATCTCGAATTGAGAATCTTCAGGGCAATACCCTTTTGGTATCTGAGATCGCAAAACATCGAATCGCGTGACGGTAACAATTGCGAGCGCAGTTGCGGAACGGCCTACGTAGAATTAAAGTTGATGGAAAGGAACGATCGCTTTCATTATTTTTTACACACTTAATGACCATGGAATGTATATAAAGAAACGAGAACCGACCAGTCAGAGTCGACCTCCTTTTTTCTTTTTTTAGTTATCGCGTTTTCACTTCGCTTCGAGGATAATTTCAGAAGGTGATACTTTATACTGAAATTATCCATGTAAATTTATCGATACAACGATTGGAAAATATTCCATCAGCAACGATCCTGATCTAATAAACATATCGATCATACTGATCTTTGGGATCAACTCGACAACTTAATTCTTAGTTTTCATTTTGAATATTTGTCCGAAGGCTTTCGTCCATACTTTTTGCCAAATTTTCTTTCGATATTTCTCCACGGTCTCTCCTCGAATTGTATCAATTTCTGCTTAGTTTACGACCAAAGCTCATCGTTCGCGTATTATTTTATTCTGAAGCCTGCAATTTATTGCCTTGCTTAGACCTTGCTTGGGGTCATTTTCCACTCAATAACATCAAGAAAAATAGAATCTAAGAGGAAACTTACCTCATCTACCACGTTCTACAAATGTTTCGTACATTCTTCCCTGTTATATACATTCTCCGCATTCTTAAACCTTTAAATTCCCCAGAAACGAGAGGTACGGTTATTCTAATACGTACTTCTGACTAGACTGTAGTCTTTTCTAGGAGATTCATGAGCAAGCTGCGAAACAAAACTCATAATACGAAAGCATGTAAAATACCGAAAGAATGGTCTCTTTCAGATATGTAACAACTAAAAGAATTGTCCATCTTTATATCGTCATAGAAATATAAATTTGCATAAATATCTTACTCTGCAATATTTCTATTCATAGAGCTATGAATTCCCATAAATAGTCTACTTCCGATCAATAACCGTGCGCACCTCATTTCGTCGAGGTCTGGTTGCGATTCGTTGGATCGCGAAGTCGTTGCCTGTGCTATTTGCTCTTCTCTTTGCTGGCTCGTTGCTTCGATAATCACTTTGATCCCTGGCCAGAACGTATTCGATCGGCTAGACATTATTATTTGCCTGTGCGTGCCTGTCTGTGAGTTTGTATGCGCGTATGGTTCAATCGCAACGGAATTTCGTCGGGCTTTTTGCCGGAGCCAGTGGCTCGAAGGCCGGTTTCAACGGATACGAGCAAAAAGGACCACTCTGGTGGCGGCAAATGACAATGAGCAGGGGCCTTGTACCCGCTGGCGATTCGCATGCACGGGATTCGATCCGAATCACGACCCACCGGGCCCTATTCGACCCGCAACGGAAACACTGTTACACGCAACAATTACCCTGAACGCACCTTCGTCATTGTCACGTTGACAACAATGCTACATTTCCCATTAAGCATTTTTATTCGCATTTTTCATCCCCTGACTCCCTATCCATTGTTAGGTCGATGATTTCTTTTCAAAGATTTATTTCAGTCCAGTAACTTTCAACCTTTTCCTTTCCAGAGATTCGCCAAAGTTTGATTACATCGTTTCTTGAGTAACGTCGTATTTGCTAAGTGTACAAGTGAATAATTTCTCAAAGTTTGTAAAAAAAAAAAAAAAAAAGAAAGAAGATATAGGACAATTTTTTATTTTAAGCTTTAGAGAAATCTGAACAAATTCCAAGGTACGTATTATAGTTCCTAATTTACTGTGCAAGCGGTGCTCCAGCCAAATGTTTAAAGCTTCTTGCGATAAAAGCGAAGATTTAACAGAAACTTATGAAAAAATAGGAAGCTTGGAAGTTTCGTGATAAACGAATATCTCAACAAATTATTCTTGGGTTTTATACATCCACGACCTTTCGAAAAAGTATAAAGAAATTTGCAAATCCTTAGGAAAGTACAATTATTTTGAGACCTAAGTTTGCGGAATTTTCGGCTAGATTATTTGTTCATGGAATCATCAACATTATCTTGAGAAATAAAACTAATATAAACAATAATATGTTACAATTACAAAGAAGTTACAAGATATATAATATGAATAGAAATAAAATATATAAACAAATTCACCTAGCAAAACACTGACACGAACGACAATACGAGTCGTTGAATGGCGCACAATGCTCACTTTACCTTCGAAATTTCAGAATTGAAATTCTCAATTGAATTCAACGAAGTAAACAATATTTGGGCGGTGAAAGCCTTGCAGGTGTAAGCTCTCTCAGGTGTGGGAATCACAAAGTCCAACACCTTCGTTTCGGAGAAATTAGACAATGAAAATTTCACCTGTAACTCAGCGACTCGTATCGCTGGCGAAAGGTTGAAGTATTCATCGTTGCTTTCTATAACTTTAAGTCATCTTTCAGACAAGTGACGGATTTCACCGTGAAAAGATGCTGTGTCTTTGGACAAGATCCAATCGTCAAGTGATTTTTGTATCTATAATTGAAAAGATGTATCGGATAAGGCGTGTTGAATCGATCGGAACAAGCACGTAGTAATCGGGAAGCGTAATGTCTAGTGAATAAACTGACTGCTGCAAGACGTCTCAAACGAGACTCCTCGTGATGTCTTCCGTCGTAGAATCAGTGTGTGGTCTAGCGTTGTCACGTAGCAATTTCACAGTACGTTCTCCTTTGTCAGTGCCCTGCCTATTGGAAACAAATCTAAAAAGCACAACAATTTACCGTGATGGAACTTGTTATTTGCCTAGATAGATGGCTTAATAGATGTTTATAGAAAGCAACGATAGATACTTGAAACACTTTTAAATAACAATTTGTACTGAAAAATTATTCATTATTCGCTTGTACACTTAATATACAATTTTTTATGTATTATTTATGTAATTTATTTATGTAACTGTAAAAGTAAAAATCTTTGTGTGTCTAAAATTTCATCTTACTATTTTTATTTTATTATTTAAATATATATAATATATAGTGTAGTAAATCATATATCAATAACATATTGCACGTTGTTTTCTAGAACTAGAACCATCCGTCGTTTCTGTATTAACACTGGAACTACCGATAGTTAACACGAAGCTATTTCTACCAAAAGCAGTGAAAATGACTGGTCTTTAAAAAATATTTTATAGAATATTTCTATATTTTTGGATTTATTACTTCCCTACAGAAGGAATTCCATGTTATGTAGTACATTTTAGTATTATTAACTAGTACATATAGTATTACGTACAGTATACATGTAGTACATATTAGTATTATGATTCCTAAAATGATCCCTAAACGAGGCTCGACACATTTATAAAATTGTAGAACCAGTCATTTTCACTGCTGTGGTATTTCTAGCGTTAGCATCCAGCGATCGATCCCCAATTTTCCTGATAACTGATCTCGTCATATCGAACGATACGCAGTACAAATTTTAAAAACACGTGGCAAGTTGTACGAAACGAGGAAACTGGTTAATTGGGGTTCGATAAACAGATTGCAAGACCCTTTTACACTTCGATGAGTACCAGTCATTTTGAGTGGTATTGGTATAAGTAGCTTTGATAGAAAATTATTTTCAATTTGAATACGTAAAAAGCAAAATAAAATTCATTATATTATTCTTTTAGTTATCGTTGCGAAAGTCGTTACATCATTGCGGAAAAAAGATATAACATAAAGTAGGAATTTTAAAATAAAATTGTAAAACCAGTCAATTCGACTGGTGTGGTATATAATAATAATATAATAGTATTTGTAATTCTTTCAATCGTTAACTATAAATTTCAGCTACTGACATTTGATTCTATCTTCGAACAATACTTTCCTTATTCCCATTTTCTCGTGATTCGTCAATACATTTTGGCATGGTTGGCATACGTTTCTTCGTACGAAGTAACATGAATTGCGCGAATTGTAGTTGGCAATAGTTGTATGTAAGTTCTTTTTAGTGCAATAATGTATGTATTTAGGTCGTTGAATCAAAGCGAACATATTTCTAATTCACATACGGTTTTGTAGCGATGAAAGGGCTAAAGCTAGTATTTGCCACGAGTATTATAACTGATTGACATTGACGTCTTTTGCTAGCCTGTAATTGATCGTGGTACTACCGTCTTCACATATAGACAAGTGCATGCATATTAATTGCACGAGTCAACGTTGTTTGCATGCGAATTGTGTCATTAACGAAAGAATTAATAAAAATTCAACGCGTCGAGATAATAAAGCGTTTTGATGTTTCCTTACGTTCCGAGAAATATTTTGCAATTTATTACACAAACGACATATCCAATTTTTCTTCCAAGTGTCTTTTTTTTTTTTAATTTCAAGCAGGAAGTTACATCATAAATGGTAAAATATCTTCTAGTTAATGCTCCTCCTCTGTTATTTTTTGTTATTTTCGTATTAAATAAATCCACGTTTCGTAGTGTTTTATTGTATTTAGAAATACTCCAAAATTGAAAAACTATCGAGAAATTGGAAAAGCTAAATATCCAAAAATTGCGTAAGAAATAATCGCGTTCAAGCTGAAGCTTTAAATTATTGTTTTATAATTGTAAAAATGTGTATAAAATTGTTTTATAATTTTAAGATATCTCTAATGTACACGATTCGAATCTAGTTGGTCAATGTTCAATCCTACATACTTTATGAGATGCTTACACCCATCGCTACTTCTATTACGCTTGAACGACCTATAGTTCCAAAACAGCCGATATAAATTGGCAATTCCTTTTCCGTTCTTTCGCTGTAGGTCTAAAATCGATTCTGCCGAAATCGTTTCATTTGTCAAAACACAAGAAGTGATTTAACGAGAGTGATTTATCTCCGTTTAGGCGAAGGTCGCTATAGAGTCGACGCACTCTATAATTTTGGAGTATAATTCTTCGATTGTATAAGCTTGTAGGTAGCGTATAATTTTCTGGAAGCGTGTAATTCTTTGCTTGCCGATTTAAAGAATAGGAAGGGAGTATGCGTTCAGCTGGAAGCTTCCGGTTTTCAACGTGTAATTATGGGTCCCCTTTCTGAATATCGCTTTTCGCTATATTTCATCGTTATTTAATTTATTAGAATGATTGAATAAAATGACGCCTTGCTTCTGACTACGATCGTTATATTATATCGTAGACTGTCAGAATTGGACAATAAAAAGCGCTTTTGCCCTTATCGAGTATTTTAATAAAAATAATTCGAATAATATTCACATTAAATTCACAATTTATAATCCTTTTTAGTGAAACGGAAAAATCAAAAGAATTTTAATTGCGTTTCATTGTATTCGAATAAATTGTTCGACAGAGACGATATAACTTGCTGCAAGAATGATCGTCTTATAATTAACATCGAACGAGTTATTCGATTAGAGAAAATTGTCGCGCTAATTTTCATGGAAAAGTGGAAAAAGAAATATCCGAGCGCTAAAATGTTCGACTTATAATGCGAGAGACAGTTGCTATTAGTTTGAGCTTTTGATAAAGCTTTCGCATTTATGCTCGGACAAGGTGGTTCCGCTTTAACGTTCTTAATAAACATTTGAATCACGCATTTCACGACTTTCTTCCCTTTTCTTTTGAATATTTAACAGGATTTAATAAATTATATCAAGCCTGCAGTTATAATTACAAACTTTTATAACGCCTGACAGCTCCATAAAAAGGCAAGGTGTCATGAATATTAATATCATGATCTGTTTATGTTCCTGGAATTAAACCGGACACATAAAACAGGATAATGACACGTAATTTTCATTAGCATTTTTACCGGAACTGGCAGTATTTTTAACGCATTCACAAATAACGCGCAACGTTATACGATTATGCGTGAAAGTTGATACATAACCACTTTATACAATAATTTGCCATATATAATTATGCGTGAAAGTCGATGTATAATATCAAAATGTCAATGATAAGTATGCAGTATAAACATATATATATATATATACATACATGTGCAAGGGTACAAACACGTCCATATTATAGAATTATAGAGACCATAACAGAGAAAATAAATATCGTTTTTCCCATTAAAACTTAACGTGCAAATAAATTAAGCGACGAGGTTTATTAATTTATTATCAGCTTATCGATATTTATTAATATTTTTATTCGATACGAGCGATACTTAATCAATATGATATCGCAATCAGAAATATCCCATCGTCGCGAATCCAGTATATTATAGTTGTACTTAGTATAACGACATGATTCGCAATAATTAAAGCGAACTGCGCGGTCTTCGATATAAAACGGTGATTGTCGACACGTTAGAAAAACTAAACGACGGAGATAATAGAGGCTGAATAGCGTAATTTCCGGTTCCGGGTAACCCCGTTCGACCAAAAAGGATCGAACTGCAAGGCGTAACTAAACGAACGAACCAACGGAGGAGGAGATTATTCCAGAGGCCCATTATGAAGCCCACAATCAGAAATTATACTCTCTTCCTCCTTTCTTCTTTCATGTTCTTGTACCTCGAGGAAATTGTAGGAGCTCGTTATCGCGCGCACAGGAGAAAGAACGGACCTTTCTTTACCGGTAGCCGCTTTGCTATACACTTTCGTTCAAAAGTTAGGCATCAAGTAGCTCGAAAATAAGGACTCGTATAACGTAATCTTGCCAGCCAGTCTTTTCTCTAGTTTAATTTATTTATTAAATTTATGTTATAAATTGAAATTATTCAACAACATCGTTAGTCCTCGCATTATATTACATTGCATTATAGCGCGTTATATCTTTACGTTATATTAGGCTCCTTAATTACGTGGTTCGATCCATGAAATATACAATTTTAAACAATGATATTGCAACAAATAACGATACCTTCAATTGTTCGATAGTGGAAACGTGTATTTTTTGGATAGTTTTGTACAGAATGCAAAACGTTGTCGCTATGTTCCACAGAACAAGATAAGACGACGAGTCAAGATACGAAATGTCGTATAAATAAATGTCATTGGTAGCATTGTTAAGGAGTTATAATAAAAAAAAAAAGGAAAAGCGGTATACGAAATGAGCGGTAACGAACGTGCTACGGTACGAGATAAGAATAGATCAGGCATATTTACATACAGTAGTAGTCACGAAGCATTATGTGCAATACTTCTATAGATCCAGCTACAACTCCATTTCAAAATGATTACCATTCCTGTCAATACAAGATTGACAGCGGCAAAAGATTGAATTTGTTATTCTTTGCGGTTCTCGTGTACTACGTTGAAGTTGAAGTCGTACAAGTATTATGATACCTTGAGATTATTACTATATGTAAATGTTTCTGATCTATTCATACTTTGTATCGCGGCAATGCACGTTCGATATCGCTCATTTCGTATGTCGTTTTTTTTTTTTTTTTTACTGCAGCTCTTTAACAACGTTTTCAATGACATATATTTATATGGCATTTTTTCCTTATCTTGACCTATAATATATGCTGACAACGAAAGAACTGGGACACAGAGAACAACGCGCATAAAGAAGACAATGAATTAAAAAACGGAATTTGCTCGAGAATAGATTATCGTTTGCGCTTATCATTTATTTAATCAATAACTTTTCTGTCTACTTTAGTCAACCAACGATCTTCTAGTCAAAGTTGAATTACAAAATATTTCTTCATCTTATAAACGTAAAAAGAATAACCTTCGCTGTTAGAGTTATCAATCCGGTAATATTTTGACTGATAATTATTTGTGACAATATTTGTCGATTTGGATCGAAACCAACGAGGTTGTTGCAACCTGGAAACAGGTGATCCCTAACTTTTGACCGACAGTGTAGACGCACCGAAGTGTATCACGGTTCATCCGCCCTTTGCGTGTGCTGGGACAGTTTTATGTATAGAAAGATTTGAGGAATCGACGATAAAAGACTGACAGAGAATTCATTCATACGTCCCACCCTCCGGCTCGTTCAACCAAAGGGGACCAACGTTTCCTCATCTTCCGGACTATAGTATTTCTACCACGCTTAGCCTCGTGCTCATCGTGCCTTCTGCGAATTGCCTTAATTCGGTGTCGGTTAGGATACCAGTTTTTTTAGAAACCATTATGTTATTGCGTTTGGAACTGTCTCGTTTGTTAGCGTCGAATATGTTTGGAAGATAGCAGGCTCTGTTGAGCTTCGTGCCAGTGCCTTAGTACTTTTGACACCCGGTAGTATTACGTTTTATCGTGTTTATTTTTGTATATTCATATCTATATCGTATATTTATTTTGCTTCTTTTTGATGTGCGTTTTATTCCGCGTATTTTATTTCTCAACTGACACTGTTGGTTCGCAGGTGATTGAAATTGTTTGGATTAGATTTGCATCAGATTGTATAATCTCAATTTGTACTCTGTGCTCTACTGCAGAAGAAATCAACGGTAGATAAGTAAAGGATAAATGTTTCTTTTATAAACAGATCATACATTCTGATGACAAATTAACGGAAAGCTTTCGATTTTATCTGCAACAGTCAACGTCCAGAGAAACACGTGTCGTTGTCTGACTAGAAATGTCTATTCTACTTAAAATTCTTTCACTTTAGAAGCTATTACGTGTAATACCAAGTCTTCGCTCTATTTACATGATTATTCAAAACACATGGTATTAAAAGGGATTACATTTTATATACCGTGTGACCAGCAGAATAAAGCAATAAAATGCTCACAGCGGATAGCTCCCTGATCTCTTCTCCTCTTTATCTTGCAGAAATCTGAAGCGACTAATAAATCCTGCAATTATCAGGTAAAATAGTTTCAACAACAGATACGCATCTTAATCGAAGAATAAAAGAAAGAGAGCAGGGGAAAGCAGTTTCCCCGAATAATTACTTATTCAAACAATCAACCGGAACGAAACAGCCCACGAGCACGCATTAAAAGGGACTAAAAAGTTGAGCTTGGCAAATATTGCCACGGCGCCGAGAGAGAAAAGAGAAAATAAAGGAGAGAAAGATAAATAGAGGGAAAGGGTAGATAATGTCCGATTAAAGGTGCAGTTTTTTGATGGCCAATTACTCTTACAGATAGAAGCCTGAGTTCGCTCAGCCCCTGCCTTCTATCTCTTCCTCTTTTATCCTCTCTTTCTCTTCCTCTTTCATCCTGCTGTTCGTCTTGGTACTCCCATCGGAACATCTTCCGCCGAATCTTTACGATCCACGCTTCGGGGTACGCGTTGCTCGATTGTAATCGCCACGGAACACGCCCTGGAATTAATCCTGATAAAATTAATAGGGTCCTATTACCAAACGCGTGTACTGCCTGGAACAGCAGGCTCCTCTTCTGCTTTTGTTGTACATATGTCGCTGTATTATATTTATAAAATCGATGTATTATATTATAACCATAATAACTGGCTTGTAACCTCTTTCGAATTCAATTGCCATCGCTTAAGGTTCCGTGAACTTCTTCGTCCTTTCTTTGTAGGAACTTGGCTGGTTGAACGTATCGGAGTATCGCAACACGTTTTGCATTTTTTATACATTTGTGCGAAATTTAAAGGCACAAGAGCGCGCGCAATGCGTATAAGAATAGCTGTTATGATATTTGGACAATGAAACGAATCTCTATTTACGTTCCATTTCTTTAATTGTAAAAGGGAATTTTAATTCGCCTAAGTATCCGCGCTCCAAATTTAGTAATTAAATAATCAATGGGTCTCATTAGCAAATGAGTACTGGCTCGGTTAAACTCTTTTTGTGTTTTTATTATTTTAGATATCGATATATCGTATTTATAAAATTGACGTATTATATTATGACCAATAACGCGATCTTTGTTAGACTAAATTGACGTCATACAAACTTCCGCGAACTTTTCAATCTTTTCTTTATTTCTATCGTATTAGGCATTTTTATTATATATTCCCAGAATTGATGTACTATAACATAATCAACAACGTGCTTTCTGTTAAGGATCGATCAATAATATTAAAAATACAAACTTCTCAATTCTTTCTTGTCTTTTAATTAATTGCTTAAACATATTAAAATTACCTCGCGAGCGCACCACTG
>JACXIT010000024.1:0-154800 GCA_014737525.1 Bombus difficillimus | reverse complement strand
TTCTATCGTATTAGGCATTTTTATTATATATTCCCAGAATTGATGTACTATAACATAATCAACAACGTGCTTTCTGTTAAGGATCGATCAATAATATTAAAAATACAAACTTCTCAATTCTTTCTTGTCTTTTAATTAATTGCTCAAACATATTAAAATTACCTCGCGAGCGCACCACTGATGTTTATGCAGTTTTTATGGGAAATTTCAATGTACAAAAGTGCGTGGAATGTACGTAATGTACAAAAGTCTGTGTATAAATATGCGGAGTAAATTCATAGAAATAAGTGTTTATAAAAATATAAAGCTGCAGGAACATCCGCGATCTATTTACGAGCAATACGGTTTTTCGATAAGAAAATTTGTCCGTAGCTTTTCTGTGAGCAAAGAAAAATTTTGATAGGAACAACGTATGAAATTTATTTGACACGATGTAATTTATAACGTTGATCGTTTCAGATTATCCTTTCCCTCGGGACACTCGTCATTCTCGGCCTACACGATGATCTACCTCGCGGTAAGTTCCTCCTTTTCGTTCGTCTTTTCTTCGAATTTATGATGATGTACGATCACCTGATTCCGTTATCGATTGATTTTTGTTTCTACGATGAGAAATTTGAATGGCAGCAACGGGATGTCTGCTTAATGGATTAGAATTTTGATCTTCTTTCTCAAAGTCGAATAGCAATTACTTATTTTGTGTTATTTTCTAAGTTGAAAGTTGAAAGAGTTGATTCCAAGCTCACTGTGATTTTTTACATTTTCGTGCTTCATGATTTTTATAATTACGTGAACTCGTTAGATATGTAAATTTTCATAGATTAAAAGGTAGAATTATTTTCGTTGAACGTCATGCGTTTGGAATATGAAAATAGTACGCGTAGTTTTCTTTTGATCAAAGTTTCGTGTTTTGCTTGCAATGTTAGTTTCACGCGGTGAAAATATCGTTATATACATTATCAACCTAAAATATTATTCTTATCTTGTATTATCTGTTTTATGATTGATATTAATTGTCAATTAAATTGATAGCGGATGAAATTTAATGCTTTTCAAATGCTTTAAATTTCTTTAAATACAAAATACACATTTAAACAAATAGAGCAAATAAAATTTACATTCTTTTTACTTACTATCAGCGTTTGCTTTTCAACCTGATTGTAAGTTATAGGTATGATATAAGATTCTTTTACTTCGTCATGAGCAAAATTATGAAATGCTCGTTTAATGTTTACATCATTCTCTATATCTAAAGTAGAGAACTCAGAGAAACAAACGAGTACCATAACGTAAGCGTGTGAATGAGTACTTTGTTATTTTTTTACGCGTGTGTATCGTTATAATATCAAGCATTACGTAACGTGCGAAAAAAAGCCACCTTATATAACGTCTTTGTGTATATTTCCCTTTTTAATTTCAACATCATTGACATACAGAACATTTATTATTACGTTAAGGTGCCTGTAATTTTTCAATTACTTTTACGAGAATTTAACCAAATGATTATGTATATCGATGGTCACTTGGTATCCACCGTTAATCAACGATAATTGTTTTACGAAAAAACTGCAATTTACATAATTTAAAGATATAATTCGAAGCTATCGTAATTTTTGTTAAGTAGAATTCTCTATATTTTTATCTTTCCGGCATCCTTGCAATTTTTTTTCTCGAAAACAATTTATATGATAATAGATCGACTAAAGTTCGAAAAAAAATTACGAATACATGAATATAAATGACGAGTGGAAAACTCAAAATCGACAATTATTTCCTTCTGTTTCTGTTTTGAGAATAATGACGCTACTGTCACCACTCGTTTCAACTCCTGTCCATCGTTTATGCAACATCCAATCGTCTATCTTCTTTACTCTCTTTATTTGCAGCGACGAATAACCATACAACGCTGTTTATCCTGAAATATTTCCAATAATCTCTTTCCAGACATTTCTGTCGATGCCACTTTCCAGCTTTTCTCTGCAAGATCAACAATCGAAAATCAACAGTCTCGTGAATTCCATTCGCAAATCAACATCGTCCGAACTATCATTCGATCGATGGCACTTGCCAGCTTTTTCTTCTTTTCGCAAGATCAACGATCGAAAATCAACAATCTTGTAAATTCCATCTACAAATCCACATTATTTGAACTATCATTCACATGTCCTAACATTTGTACGTAAATTTACACGATATTCTCTCTTGTCAAGTGCTAAATTCATACCTCCAACAGCCTTTGTAATGTATTTCTCAGATTCATTTATGAAAAGTTTACGCAAATATCCCGACGATTTATATCTTCGACTAACGGAAAACCAAACGAAAAAACTAACAGTTTTACCGTGGAATTTCTTGGCGCTGAACGCGCGTCACCTGTCGTAAGATTATTTCTTACAACGTCGAAGATGTTTTTCTATTGTAATTACCTTGAAACCAAAGAGGAAAATTGAAATACGAAAATACGAGACTGACGGTAGAGTTAAATTCGCTGCTGAAAAGATTGACATACGATCGACACACGATTGGCTAATTTCACACTTTCGAAAAACCAGGTTTCATCATCGTCAACCTACTATGCTTCGCCTTTATCTCGCGGATTGCATCGCACACACCTTTTACTTTCTCTGCTTTTTTACAGCGTTGACAATACCACGTTACGAGGACAAAAAATGTTCCATTTCCATAATAACTCTTTCGATGGTGTGTGCAATTTCTGTATGTTTCTTTTGTTTCTATGGTGTTCTATAGCTGTACTTACAATTAAGGATGACATGGAAGGGTAGCAAGCTGTTGAAACACTTCCTGCAACTTCTGTGTATACTTATGGCCTGGTTCACGGCATTGTCACGAGTTTCTGATTATAAACATCACTGGAGCGATGTTCTGGCCGGCTCGACCCTTGGTACCATCGTGGCACTAGTCGTGGTGAGTATTATTCTCCTTAACTATCCCATTGTGCGATCATAAATTACACGCGATCGTGAATATGAAATATACGATGTATCGAGTTCGAACTTTTACGACCTCCGTTGGCCGTATTCGCTCGTGGAAACTAATCGGCAATACCGAGACGCTCTGCGTACATACAATGCAGCTCTAATTCATCTGCATTCTATTTATTCGAGGGAAATTTCACTGGGTCAGTCTGTGTACGAAAATCAGAGCAGAGAAAGGCGAATACGTATCCGTTGATCTTTCTATTTTAACGTCGCTTCGCGATTAAGACGCAGAGAATTTATTATTAGATATTTTAACATCTTCGACGTTTTGATATTACGACGAGAAATATTTCGATCCTTTCGAAGAGGATGCAAGGATATAACAATCCAAAATCAAATAGGAGATTCTTCAATATTTAACATCGAACGTTAAAACTGCTTGCCTATGTAAGACAGAAAATGTGATTTATTTCGTTGTATGATATCACGTGTTAGAAAATGAACAAATCGTGGATTATCGCGTTTGCAGCCGTGTGATCTATTTATGCGACATATACGAGTCTCCCACGAGCGAAATCGATCGACTCCGCTTTCTGTCAGTTTCCTCGGTTTCACCTGCACGATTAACTTCCGATTGAAAAAGGAAGAGAAAGAAAAAAGAAAAGAAAAGGAAAGAAAGTATTTCCTCAAGTTCGTTTCTTACAAGAGGATAAGATATACCTAAATAATAAGTTCGCGGACAAACTTGAAAAATAGCGTTTGGTCATTTTCAAAGATGAGCGACATCATCGCTTCCTTTTGCTTTTCAATTTACCGAGTTGATCGATAGCGGCCTTTGAACGGCTCGCGTAATTCCCGAACAAATACACAGCTAATAATAATCAGACGATCTGCGAATCATTTTTTTACAGGCGAACTGCGTGGCGAACCTGTTCAAAGATCGGAGTCATTGCTTGATGGAAGAGAAACGCCGTGCAGCCGATTACGAAACAGGGGGCGGTACACAGGTGAATAATGGCTCTACTAATCGCAACTGTTGACCTAACGAGCTAGCTCTTCGCTTGCTGACCACACCAAGACCGTGACTCGTCTTCTAATTGTCTCTGGGGAGCTAGTCTGGTCTCAGGGAACAAAAGCACGTGCTACTGGCCGCCTGAAGTCGAGTTATATGAAAAACGTACGGTGTCCGAATGTTGGTGTCGCGAATTTTATTGTTCGACAGCGAAACTGCCTTACGCGCTGCTGGGGACCCTTCATCATCCGCCCACCTTCTCGGCGATTCTTCTAGACGTAGCCTGTTTCAACATGATCCATCATAATCATCATAATCATCATCGGCTGGTGTTCCATGCTGATCGAATTCCAATTAAAAAGAAAAACAAAGAGAAAGGAGCAAAAAGTAGCAATATTTCATGGGATGGAACGGATTATTTGACGTACGAATTTCTCTTTTTCATACGATGCTTCTTTTATCAACCTTCTCTACTTTCGATCGAGCTTCTGTGGTCAGTTTTAATACAAACTCTCATCTTTTATTATATATCCTAAGCGTCCCTTTAACGATGCGATCGACAAGCAAGAGATTTTACGTGGAAGAACAAGTGGAAAGTACAGAGTAACATTTTCCTGCGTGATACTTTGTTGCCGTGAAAACGAAATTCGGAAGTTTATCAATTATTAATTAAACGCGTCGAAACTCTATTCTCGTGAAAACGAGGTCGGATCAATTTCATTGGAACGTTTTTCGCTTGATTCTACGCGTAAGGATACAACGATCTTCCATCGATCGTTTATTCGTATTTATCGGTAATTAGCTAAGCATATCGGCATGTTCTGAAATTCGATTCTATCGAAAACGAAGCGCCGTATAAATAAATTTTGTACTATATCGTCGACTTATTTTTCCCACGTAGAATCATCCCCTTGCCGATCGTATCATAGTTACCGGGACAACCTGTATTTCGTTTCTTTTTTCCTACTTTTCTCTTTTGGTGGAAGCGAAGAGCGAACTATACATATATTATGTGTGTCTTGTCGATGTCCTAGCTTTGTTGAAGGGACGTTCGTGTTATCGATACGTCGTCGTTATCCCTTATTTCGTCCAAATTGTCCGTTCGAGGAAGATCTGGCACAGATCTGGTTCTTGTTATTTTATGTCTATTTTAGATGGTGATGTTTCTCTTTATTTTTTAGCCGATTTTATCGATGAGTAACCGAATTATTGCTTATACGTATAATTCGTTGTTAGCGCAATGATAGGCAAATATCGTTAATCTCTTATCGATAGTCGCGTTTAATGCGAAAATTTTTGTACAGGCAATGCAACCGTGTTTGTAGTTTCAGCGAAGATGTATTTATTTCTTGTTGAGCGTTATTTATTTATAGAAAGAATAAACGAGCAAATATTTTTCCCCTGATTGTAGACGGTATATTGCTCGTTGTTCGCGAGAAGGCACGCTATATTTTTTAATTGGAGAGGAGAACAGACAAACGCGGTATTAACGTTCATTTTTATTCTTCTACTATATTTTGGTAGATATTCTTGTTGGTATCTGGTGCTCTTGATCCTACTTACGCTAAAGTTGTTTAACTTTAAAAAACGTACTACATATGCTAAGATATGAAAGATTTTATTTTCTTCTTTTCTTTTTTTTTTTTTTTTTGCGCTTAATTAGTCTCAAATTTCTTGAAGAGGTCGCAGAGGTAGCAAAATTTTCAGTATTGACCATTTTTTATCGTATACGTATACTATATTATAGTATGTCATTGAAGATGCACGATGAAGCACGCAAATATCATTCGTTGCTTGTTGGACAATTATGGTACGTATTGTTAGGTTTGCAAGTTTATTGTACATTTAAATATAAATAATTGAACGACTCAGACGGAAAGCGGTACAAGTGATAATATCTTTAATTTGAGATACTTAGAAATAAATTTCTATATAGAAAAGTCTGTATGCGTTGAACAATTTCAACAAATTATGTTACAGAAAGTAACATAATTGTTTTTGTATTTTATTATACGACTAATGTACGTATAAGCTACTGAAAAGCAGAAGACCAGTAGAAAGAAATATCTAAAACTACTGACACGTTTCGCAAATTCGTAACTTGGGTTAAATTATTTCTTTCAATCTGTTCGTTTGCTTCATACAAATAATTGTATCGTTAAAAAAGAAAAAGAAAGGAAACTCGTACCGCTTTTCCATCCGGTCTCCTGATTCTTCGTTCAATGTGATCGTTTACGAATACATTTGCACAATATTATCTTAAGAATATGTTTAACAAGAAAACACAGAAAAAAAAATATTTGTAAAGAAAAATCTCCGATAGCGTGGAGAGATTCGCGTTTATTCGAATCTCTTATAATAGCAAATATATAATGCAATAATAAGTGGACTGTTCATTACGAACGTTTAATGCAAAGTATTACAGTAAAGATGGTTAGTTAAATAAAAGGAAGTAAATGAATTAATAATAAAAATTAGAAAAACTCTACGGAGCTATGTGTAATCCTATTTGAATTTACAATTGTAGGTCGTAACATCATTTCGAATCTGTATACATTTCTAGATTATGAAAGTATAGGTTCTTAAATATTATACAGTAGACGTACGTGTTTAGAGGACGAGAGGAAAGAGTGGAAAAAGCAGAAAAGTTAGGAGACGTCACTCTCGTCCATTGATTTTCTATTAAAACTTTTTACGTAATTCGAATAGCCGACGTACTAGGTATGCGTGCTAGCGTCTCTAAATCATTTTCGATATAATTATATAGATAGTACCTATATCGTACGATTTAAGTACGATATACGCATACTAACGTATGTATGGTGCTTTGAAGCTTCACAAGGTGAGCCACGTAAACCGTTGCAAAAGCCAAATATCTTTGACCATTTCATTTGATGAAACGAGATATTATGGAACTATATGTTGGACAATTTATTTAAAAACGTAAAATATTTTGTTAAAAGCGTCTCATGAACGATGAGTGAACGTCTTTGAACATTTTGGGTTTCTCGTGAAACAAAGTATCACCAGACTACAGCGTGTGCCAATCTCTTTTACAAGAAACGATGTTAGAATACTGCAAAAATAAGAAAAAAATGTCATATAAATATGCACTCTTAAATGATTTATTGAAACAGTAAAAATATTTCTTACCGCAGGATGTTAAAGAGGATTCAAGGAAAATCCATTTAGGAAAGGTTTGGAAAGGAGATGATCCTTAGTACTGAAGGTTTACCCTATATGTATATAAAAGAATCGTATGTACAGTGGTATGAAAGTTTCAACACGATAGTTTGGTTTGTAATAATTACGTGACTCACCCTGTGTAGAAGTAGAACCAAGATGTTCTACTATACGGCATTGCTGTATCATCAACTGGAAGTATTGTGTACCTGTACACTGTTGTAGTAGACAAAACCGTGTACGTTTATATGTTAAGATAGAAATCTTTATTTATTTTATAAAGGATATATATATATACATCGTATATATATCGTATATTCGATTCGTTAACGAAAAGGATGTCAGAAAGAGACCAATAAGTGATATTTCAATTACTGTCTTCACCCATGGCCACTACTTTGCTAACTATAGCGAGACTATCGTGATAATCGAAAGCAAAGATTCTTCAGAGCAAATCTCCCTCTCTCTTCATTTTTATTTTCATTTCAAAGTAAAAAATCTTGTGCGAATGTATTATTCGTTCAGTTCTTCGTCATTTCTTTCTAAATTGAATCGTTGTATTAAGATAAAATTGTGTTCGATGCATCTGGAAAATTCGTAGCAAAATATCTGTGTTTCGTGTGTAGTCTCGATCGAACTAGATGAATCATTAAACGAATTACCATTTGCTGCACAGCATTTGCTTTTTTCTAATCTATTTTTAAGACAACCAATTGCAAAGCAATGCGATTGTTCTTAATCGAGACGATCATCTTCGTACATCTTTGAAATTATTTTGCTCTCGAAGACAACGTTGTTGCCTTTTTTTGCCGGAATTGCAGATGTATAGGATCGCCCATTAGAAACTTTACGAACAGCCTAACGTGTATAATACTTTCATAAGCAATAGCTTTCATCCGCAAATAATACCGCAATCGTAGCTTCTAATAACGCACTCCTACGAATTAATTACCAAGAATGTTATCGCTTCATGTTCCTCTCAGACTTATTTCAGATACTTTATTAATGATCACTTACAATCAACCGTATGTATAACATAGCAATGCTTACGCGCGTATTAAATAGAAAAATATGGAATTGCTCTGCGTTTGCAGACCGTATCTTACTAATCTAACGAACTTTCAGTATCGCTTTTTACCACTTTTATCTATATATTTTAAAACTTAAAAATCAGTTATACATAGCTTATAAATACGATGGCCATATTCTCTGAGAGAAAATAATTTGCCATGTAAGCAATAGTAATAGCAATAACGACGATAATAATTTGCAAGCTTTGTTCCATCGTATCTCCAAATCGATTCGTGTCTGTGGTAGGAGTCTACGTATTGTAGAATTTGTATGATTTTTATCTGGCTCGATATCATTGGAACAAACTTTCCATTTAAATGTGTAAATGCTTTGGAACAATGAGAAAATAGAAATAGATAATTGATGTCCTCTTTACAGGAAACTACGTTTACGTTAAACGGAACGCTGCTAAATAGAAAAGAGTTCTCCGTAATGTTGTAAAAATGCAAAACGAGACGGTGGATTTTTTTTTGGAAAAGATAAATAAATCAAGAGAGGAGCTACTCGAATTACAAAACTGATCTTTACGATCAACGATCATAGCTGTACTTTGTTTAAAACTTTAATTAAGAGATAGGAAGTCATAGGAATTTCTGCAAGTTTCGCCCGTGCAACTAAGCATTACGAAACTTCATTCTGTCTGAAATGAAAAGTATTCGATTAAAATAGGAGATATAATTAAGAAACGATAGTAATAGAGATCCAGGAAGAGTGACACAAGATTTTTTACGCGCAGTACATTCCCAATTTACCAATGAAACAAATGTAACGCTATACTCTTTCGACACCTTTTAGATTTAGCGTATTATCTTCCTTCTCGAATCGAAAAATCGACGACCAAGTATGTGGTTTGTTCTTTTTTTTTTTTTTTTTTCTTTTACACATCTGGAGCCAAGCTCGAAAACATTGTCAGAATTGACCGATATGTAAATTATTGTATCGTTCGAAACGTGCTACCGTATTCTGATTTACGATTAGAATAACGAAGCACTTTCCTTGTTATTCGTATGAAGGGTTAATTTTATGTCTGCGTTAAAATATAAGTCAAAGTGTATTATAATATCATTAACATATTATACATGTATATAAATATGTTATATTTTAATGTCTTATTGACCGTCGATCTTGTTCCTATGATTGTATTTCGCAATTGAAATTCGTGAGTACGACAAATATAATTCTATTTTTCTTTTTTTTTTTTTTTTTTTTTTTTCAAAAATATGAAATTAATAGTATAAAATTCGCCTTTGCTTATGCCGAGCTGTTGGCAATTAACATAGTTTGTACGTTGCTTAAAAAAAAAAATAATATTGATTCCTTAAGGTGAGATAGTAAAGGGTGTGATGAAGGATATTTATATATTTTAAAGGAAACGAGACATTTTTTAATACATGTTTTTAAATATTTTAACATTAAAATGTTAAAATTATTATGAAACTTGTATTGTAAATATATGTATAATGTAATTTAATTACAAGAATTATTTTTCTTTTTTTCATTAGATTTTATTTTAGGTATGTAATCTCGCGTGAACTTTTATTTATCATTTTTTGTAGTCGAAGCAAACGACGAAAAATGTAGAAACAATAGATACTTTTACGATACAAGTAATAATCGTGAATTGACATAAGTATATATCACTATGAAATAATATTTCAAAGTATATTTCATTAATCTTTGTATTCTTTCAACGTGTTCTCGAAAATGAATTTCCTTTTTTATATGCCCACATTTGTTTAATTTTTTTCAAATTTATTGTACGTATTGATACGTCATTAAATGACGTTCGAGTATTTTGTAATCAAGAAACGAATTGTTTATATGTAGCGTAGTTATACGACGATAAAAATATAACTACTTAGATAATTTATGAATAATTTTACAATCTACCGTAATTTCACCTTCGAACTATGAAATGTAATAGAAAATAAAAATTTACGAACAAGGGGTGGTATATTGTATTCTTTAATTGTTAAATTTCTATTGTTATACATAAATAATTTTATTATTAACGTTATTAGATGTTTAGTATTAACTAAGCGATCTTCTGATAATTACGATAACTTTATCGAGAAAATTATAATTAAATTACGATTACCGTGAATGAAACAAGCTCAAAATAATTAAACGGAGTTGGTAAAATATTTATAGATATTAATATTCTCGTGGAAAATATTTTACGAACATTCCAAACCACGAGAAATCAAATAAAATGTTTCTACTTAATAAAATACCAGCATCTTAATTGCTGTAATGCAAATTGGCGGTCAATAAGATGTTAATTGTTAAATATAAAATACGATTGATTTCGTTAGACGATAATTTAAAAAAAAAAAAAAAAAAAAAACTCTAAAGAGAAGACGATAAGCCTTAATTTCACAATGTGTCTTTCATATTCTTTAAATATTAGAGAAAATAAAAACAAAGAAAAAAAAAATAACGCGAAGTAAGTTGAATCGATTCTTAAGGAGCTACATAAATCCAGGAAATTATCAATTTCTTTTTCATATCTTTTGTATCTTCAAGCCTGTCGAATATTTAAGCGCTTTAAACATTTTTTTACCATGAAGCGATTACTATCAAAAGCGATACCAAAAGTATTAAAAAAATCTGCAAATTGTTGCATCAGCGAATGACACAAAAATTAATTGTTCATATAAAAATTGCACGATTGTAAAACCTAGATATCCACTATTTTGCACAACGAGCATTTTTCTTGAAAATTACGTTTCCTTGGATCAGAAAAATGTTGAAAGATATACAGTTTTTAATTTCCTAAATATAAGTAGCTCCTTAATTTTGTTAACTGGGGAAAGACGAGTTAACTCGTCGCTCGCATTACCAATATTTTGTACTTAATAATTCATTTATCTCCTCCTTCTTTATCTCATAATTACTCTGATATTAAAGATAATAAATATATTAACTCGCTTACATTTGCGTAGAATTCGATCGAATTAATTCGTCTTTTATTAATTATTTAAAAAACCGCCCAGTTAACAAATTAAAACGACCGAGTTGAATATTATTAGCAATATAAACTATGTCTAACGCGATTTATCGGATTTGCACGATGGATCATGTTCCCTGTTCTCGTTCATACAGACGAAGGGATCGTTAATCATTGCTTAAAGGGTTTCGTATTTATTCTAGGGCAAGTCTTCTGCTATTACTTCGAGCAAAGATGTAAACAAGGGATTTACGATATACAACGCAATAACATTGATTAAAAAGAAACAATTGTAACGTATGTACCGTTTTATTGTGATATCATGATCATTAAATTCTGCACAGATCGAGAATGTATACCAGATCGAAGTAATAAGTTCGCTCACCTGTCGATGAGATAATATCGAAATTTCGATCGCTGTGATAACAAAGATATTAATAATTCTAAGTTTTATTCGATGAAAGTAACCGTTCACATTGGTATATAACGTCTAATAAATAAAATATAAAAAATGATAGATACTGTTGAAAAGTTTATTTGAAACGATAAAACGTCATTGTATCGTAATAATTCTAAGTTCTATTCAAAGGGAAAATACGATTGAACGTAATTAAAAAATTCAGCCTTAGGTGAGAAAAAGAGAAGCATTTCGAACGATCTTTGCTTCAACTTACGAGCTAAGATTTTGTTAAAAAAAAAAAAAAAAAAAAATCCAAAGAGTCGATGTATCTGGAGTTTTGAAGATTACACACACGGTAGCGACGAATTACGCTCAATTCAATTTATGTGAGTAAATAATTTACAGATAGATAATTTAAAGATGCGATAAATCATCGAACTGGAGTTACTTAACGAAAGAAAAAGATCTTTAAACCCGTTCCTTTAAATTCGATTCGTACGGTAATATGTATAAATAACGATGGCTTCTCTTCGTTGAGACGAAATCGTTCATCACTGGTTCACGAACAGTAAAATGGACGGGGTATAAATACATTATAGTAGCTTTGACCAGTGCACGCCACTTAAACAGAAACAGTGGCACACGTGATCCTTCTTGATCGGCATTTCGTATCCAAAGAGAGGATACAGCATCGATAAAATCTACTCTTTCTACCATTAATAATACCGATAGGTATCTGGTTATAAATGATAGCACTTATTATCTTGTATACGCAAGAATACGAGGAATCACGTCGAAAGTATTCGAACACGAGCGTAATGCGAAATTAGTCTTGTACTACTCGGAACTGTCTTGTACACGAAATGTCGAAATAAAACTTCCTGTACGTGCGTCTCTGACGTTATTGATAAATTACCGATTCAGAGGATATCATCGATTAATCGGATAAATTGGAAAATAAAAAAAAATATGTTGTTATTTCTGTATTTAGAGGTAGGATCATAACAGCTATTATTTTATTCTTTAGATAAATCTATCACACCGTTCTGAGCCGAAAAACCTTTATTGCACTTTCTTACATGGACTAGGGATAAAAACAAAAGAACATCTTGAACATATCGATTAAATCTATCGATTGTATCTAGAACTATCTTCTAGTTACTATTTACTGTAACTAGCGCATCTGCATATGAATGGCGAGCACGAACTCGCGTTATCATTTTCAACAAAATATGCGCTACGTGTTTTATGAATTTCCTTGAAATTCAGATTTATTCACGTCGATTTCTCGCAATAAATAAATAAACTGATCTAAATTCAAAGTTTAAAAGTTACCAAATTCGATAAGGGCTACCAATGTATTTCGTTTACATCTCGAATTTAGTTTAATTGTACCGGAACACGATTTACTCAAATGTATCCAGGGACAAGATGATGTACATAATACAGGGTTACCGAAGCTGCCTTTTACCAATAACTTCTCATTCGTGTAATGGAAGATGACATTCGTGAAACTGGTTTTAAAGATTCGTTCATTTACTTCATCTAGATTAATGTTCCCGGGCGACAAAATTGATCAGTGAAAAAATTTCGTTGCTGCTATCGTTATTAGCTCAATAGCAAGATAGTTTTCAGTACTTGCTATCGTCAGTCGAAGTCATTAATCTAGAGATAACTGGAGGATGGTTTTGGTGAGGGCCAGATGCGTAGTTTGGAAAAGGCGAGTAAATTCTGGTTGAAAGAGGAGGTGAAACGATAGTACGTCGTGTGGAAAAGGGGAAGGCTCGTTGATGGATTGGAAGGAGGAACCTAAAGTCGAAGAAATTCCCGATGAAGGTAGAAATATGGAAGCGTTAAGCTGCTTGCGGGGAATAGAAATAAAGAAGCAGGAGAATAGGAATAAGAGGAAGGGCAAAAGACAAGGGTGAAGAAAAGTTCAATTTTTGAGAAATAAAATACAAGTTAAATAATAGATAGGTAATGAATGGTGGAATAAATAAATGGATGCATGAACTGTAATGGTGAAAATGTTTATATAAAAATAAAGTATTTAGAAAAGATGAAACAGATAACCAAGGAATTGATATATTTTTATGTTATTATTATAATTATTTGTAAGTTTAGTTGTAGTTTTCTTTTATGTTCATAAACTATATAAAACTAAGTCCAATTTCTAGGCCATCAGGCTGAAATAAATATCTACATATGTACATAGATAATTGGACAGCAGCGGAGTAGTGGGTAAGTTACCCAGTTACAAAAATAATTAAAAGGCCCGGATTTGATTCCCCGGCACCCCCCATAGTCCGCAATTTAATTAGCAACCAAAAATCAACCGATCTAGAATGGAGTGTTGTTTGGAAAAAAGTGAGATATAAAGCCAAGTTCATTTTAAGGTCGACGAGCTAAAATGGTGTAATATCTATATGTACTAATGCTTTTCTTAAACTCTAACGATGAAAAACGCTAGAAATTTACGTACACAAAATACATAGATTTTTGGTAGGAAAAGAAAAATTTCGTTGCCTTATTAGTCCAGTCGAATTAAGCGTAAAAGATCCAGGAACAAATTGATGATAGAAATTTTTTTGCATATAATTCGAAACGATATTTAGAACAAAATAAATATCGATTAAACGTAAGAAACACGATTTTTTTTTACATTTCGCTTTATATCTTTGAAGCTATTTGTCGTACGTGAAAAAGTTTCAGTAAAATGTTGTAGCTAATAAAATTATCTGGAAAATGAGACCTGTTCGTTACGGTAAGCACAATTGTTAGGTTAAAAATTAGTGAAAAGCGAAAAAGAAGTCCTTTTTTCTTAAGTTGTTTGCAACATTAGTTAAAATTGTCGTACAATATCGAGACTCTGTGATAAATAAGTACTAATCATACCAAAGTAGTGTTACAAATTTTGATTCGATTTCTCTGTTAATTTTCGTACAATCAATTTGTTAACTTACGAAGCGAAAAATTCTAATTTGCGATAAAAACGTATCAGCTTATCTCGGTTTATCCTCCGACCTTCTACGTTATCTGAACCTATATTTTGGTATTCAAATAAACAAAAATTTGTATATTCAAGTGCTTGACTAAAATATAGCGAAAGCTAAAATTTTGTTTAGTTGTAAAAAAAAAACTCGTAGTTTTCATTCTATCGTAATGGAACTTGTTTCAATCGATTTAAGAAATTATTTTACGTAATTTAAAAAAAAGAACGTTTCTCTAGGACCGACTGCCTTCAGGATAGATTGAATGTCCATAATGGTTCAAAAAATGTTGGCAAAATTGTCTCATTTTCGCAACAGGCGAATAGAGGCTTTCAAAGTAGCGGGCGAGTCCACTTAAGGGCACCACGCGTCGTTTTTAACTCGACCACGTGAAAATTAACTCTAACTTAGGGAAAAAATCGCATTATCTCGACAACTATAGCCCTGAAAAGGGCATTCTGCTTTCTAATTTGGGGTTATCTAAAGAAAGAAAAACTAGGACTTCTTGTTTTACGTTACTTAAGGGCTGAAAATAAGAACAAAATTTTTGTGTTCCCTTTTTCACTCATCGTTATTGTTAAAATTACATTTATCGTTACAAAGTCATATTGTCACGGATAATAAATCATTTCTATAATGTTGAAGTTTAAAGATTATGTTATTATTTATGTCGTTATTTATTTCACTTTTTATTAATTATTTTATTGTTTATTTGTAAGAGAACGCGAATCATATAAGAAAAAGAACCCCTCTGTCCTTGTCTAATTAAGTATACACACTAACGCCGCTCGTTAATTGGTGTTAGACTTACACGTTATACTTATTTGCACGAATGCGCATGATTTATTAGACAAGGACACAAGTGGCCTTTATGCAGTGGTCTCTTTCTATTCCTATAACACTTTTTAAGTTCTTTCACGCATTTTTATGATTATTAATCACTCATCCATATTGTTTTGTGTGCATTTAATTTTGTAAGCTTATCTGCGTTTCATGGAATTCAAAAGTTAGCTAATTTGTGCTTTATCTATCGTCCCCTGCTTTGTTATAACTTACTAGCTTCATAATGAAATAATCCTGAAAGAATAAAATTCTATGACACGTGTATAAAATAATAATTTACTTCATTGGAAAAGAAGAACAATCGTTATGGAACTGACATAAAATTTATTTAAATTTCAGAACGAATTAACATCACTTCAAACAAGAATTACATTTTACAATGCGATTGAAAGAAATGGGGAGAGCACTATTTAAGAGCAGTCAGACAATCAAATTAAATACTTAATAGAGAAGCAACTGCGAGTGTATCTGTACTTAATTTACCTTGTTTATATGAAACTTAGCCTTAATACCCCATTATTTACAACTCTGTTATTTCCCCGTCAGCTGGGATATCATTTATTTCATAGCCAATATATCATAGAATCTGTAATTTATTTCAATAGAGTAAGTGTATTGTACCATATTTTAGATGTCATATATGTATGTCATTTTAAATCCTTTCATCTTTTCTATTAAAGATCTTTGATACATACAGTGACGTGCATTACTATTCGAAAATGATAATGTGGGAGACAGTATTGTTGTAAACGTTTCTTTACAATAGCTAGCTAGCTGAATGTATTTTATTTATTTAATGTATATACATCTCTTAATTAAGAAAAAACAAGCTAAATAGTGTTAAAAATTCTTGAAATATCCGAATACTAATCTGAGTCACTGCATGTCTTTCAAATAATAGTTCAATCATTCAATTTATTTCAGATACATATCAAATCAGTGCTATCGTGATAAATAACTAGCTTAATAAATATTATTTATAAATTTCTAATTATTTCATTTTTCACAATTAATTTCATAAATCAATAAAATTGATAAAGCGTTTGAATTAGATAGTAGAGACATCTAGCGTTGAATATAGATACTATCATTACCCAGTTCGACCCAACTGACATTTTAAACTATAGTCATTACATTTCCTGCGATGTATAATCTGATAGTATAATTGTTTTAGAAGCGAGATATTTGCAAATATGTAACGCGATGTGAAATTGTTCATTTCGATACAACCACGTTCAGATAAAAGTATTTTCTAGATATATTTCACGTGTCATTGTTTCGGTTAATCAAATTTTTTAAGTATAAAAGTAACCTCAAAATCAGTGATGCTCGTTTTACGTAGCTTTCAAAATACGAACTTGCTCGTGTTGCTTGGTGGTCTGTTACTGTGTCTTGTTTTTATGATACAAGTGAAACAAATTTACAATAACAATCAAAAATACAACAGATATTTGGGATACAAGGAATACGTAAGACTTTCGGAGACAATCATATATATTCATGTCGCGTATTCTTATGAATTTAAATCGATTCGTTTGGACTTTAGATGAATGAAATATCATCGGAACTGAAAGCAGTAGAAAAGTCTGCGAATAAATCCTCGACGTATGTTCGTCAGTTAAACGAAATCCTCTTGAAACATCGTGATAAGGATTTGAAAAATATGACTGTATCACGTCCTGTTCTTTGATTAGAAATTATTGTAGTAGGTATATTTAGAGAGAATTATTCAACATGTTAACCATTAATACTTATGTATATGTTCAAATAATTAGTATATTTGAACAAGTATGTTAATATTTTATTTCTGTTAGAATAATGAATTTGTACATAAGATCGCTATTTGCATAAGGAGGAGAAATATACAAGTTTATATTTTGTAAATAATATATTTGTATTTTCGTATATGAAAATCATTAATAGTTTTATTCGATATTAACATAGTGGAAGAATTCTGTTATGTATGTTATTCTATTATTATATAACAAAGAGTCATAAACTTATAGCACAAATAAAATTTATTTAAATACCCCAAAACCGTTTCTACAATATTATGTAAAAAAAAAATTATAATAATTATGAATATAAATTATAAATATCCTCTATATTGCTGTGTCATGTTGGCATTAATGATTTGTGATATTTTCATATTGCAAAAAGATTGAAATAATCAATATGTCTTAAATAAGATTTTCAAGTGGCATACATTGTGGTTCTTTAGTTCCAATAAGAACTCCCCTAGGTGCACAAAGCCAAGGATCTTTGGTTGTTTTCTGCCATTTTAATAATCTTTCTTGTAAATCAAAGAATATTTTCTGAAAATAAAATTTACATATGGTTTAATATTTTAGGATATATTTGTTCAAGTATAGCAAGTGTTTCCTTTTTAATTACTTTTGCAGATGATTTGGAGGCAATATTATTTTTTTCTTCTGGATCGTATTTTAAATCATACAATTCCCATTCCGGCCTTTCATAGTAATCTTCTAATGTCTTGAACCATGGAAGTGATTGTTTATTCCTGGTTCTATTCAAAAGATCCTTTAAATAAAAAAAAAATGTATGATTTATAATTTAAAAAATATTACATAACCTTCTCTCATATTATTAATTTTTATCTTTTACAGGTTACCTGAAATGTTGGTGAGACGTAAAAATCTTGATCAATAGGGAATGGCATTTTATAGTTAATGTTATGTATAAGCTTATATCTTTTAGTTCTAATAGCACGCATGGGGTAATACATAGTAACTTCATGATGAGTTTGACTGGCAAAAACAGCTGTGTCATTTTCTTTGGGTTCTGGAAACGCACAAGTGTGTAGCAAGATAATGTTAAAGGTATCTTAATGCTGAAGGTAGATAATTTGAATTTACCTTCAATAAGAAGTGGAAGGAGTGATTTTCCAGTCAAATGAGGAGCTTCATTTGTATCAAATGAAGATTGATCTGTATATGGTATGTTAAACCAATCTAATAATGTTGGTACAATATCCAATAAAGATGTTAAACTGTGTGTTACACTATTTCTCCTATGGTTAGGAATTGGTGACCTAATCATCATAGGTTCTGCCAATCCTAATGTGATAAAGTTAATTATTTTTCTATAGTAGATATTACTTTATTTTTAAAAAAGAAGTTCCTCTTTGCTTATTTATATATTTTAAATAATTTGACTAGTACCTGGTTCATATAAATTTGTTCTACCATTTGGAAATGGTATACCATTATCAGAAGTGTAAATCACTAATGTATTATTTTTAAAACCAGCATTCTCTAGTTCTTTTAAAACTAATCCTACACCTATAAAAATTTCAATATTTATTAGTAATATTAGTTTTTAAATTGCATCATTGTTTTTAATAAAATACCTTGATCTAAACGAGAAATGGTTGTATATTGAGCAGAGATATCGCGTCTAGCAGCTTCTGTATTTTGAACAAAATATGGTACTTTCACTTGTTCCCACTGATAGTATATTGGATACCAGTCAGGGATAGTACCCATACCAGTGTCTCCATTGCCAAATTTTTCACAAAAATTGCCATATTCTGGATGTGTATGACCACATCTATGAGGATCGTGAAATGCAATATATAAAAAGAAGGGCCTGGAAATGTAATACTCTATTTATCTTTGTCATTCTTCAATTTGAAATGTATCAAATTCATACTTTGTCTTATTCTGAGATAGAAATTCTCTGACTAAAAGTTTAATTTTGGTAATGTTTCGACCAACTTGAAGTATAGAATCATTTTCTTCTGTATGGGAAAAATCAAATGGATACACACTACCTGGGCCTACATGCTTTTTACCTATGATACCTGTAAAATATTTATAAATGACTTTTGAGTTTTCATAATTCTTAAATTTAAATATACCTGTCTTTATATTGTTTTTTTTTAATATTTTTGGCAAACTTTGGACAGTTTCAAATGAATTAAAGTGATGAATTCCATGATGGAGACCATACATCCCATTTTGATGACTCGGTAAACCAGTGAGTAAGGAGGAACGACTAAAATGTTTATAAATTGTGAAAGTAACACAAAGTAATAATATGCTAACTACATTGATGTGAAATATTGAACAGCAAGTTAGACAATAATAATGATACCTAGGAGAACAACTGCTGACTGATGAATATGCATTATTAAACAGTAAACTCTCTTTTGCCAAGTTATCTAGATTAGGTGTTTGGCAAATATTATTTAAGTAGGATCGCATTTCAAATCCCCCATCGTCAGCTGCACAAAAAATTAAACTCTATATTTATAATTCCCTAATGTTGTAAAATATGAAAAGATATTTTATTTTTTAATTGAAGATATACAACACAGATGAAGAATATTAACTAAAATTTGATTTTCACATGAAAATATAAAACAAAATATGTATTTTAATTTTTAAAAATTTTATTTGGCTTTTCATAAGATTTAAATAACAAAATTTTTAAGAATAAAAACAATAGTATATTTTCACCCAAAAGTAAGACAGCATTTTTATGCGGCACGATGTTTGCATTTATCTTATATAATTCTAATAAGATAAGGAAGACAAAGCAATATAATTTATTCGAGCCACTCCTTCTTAACATTGCAATTTTGCAGATAAGAAGAGAACCGATAAAGAACACGTCAAATAAGCCACGTATCAATCTAACCACCGTTTGTATTTTTGTTTTTTTTCTTCATTACTTTGTATGCAGTATTTAATTTATTTCGTGGTCGATGAAAGTAGAGAAAGTAGAGAAAATGAAATATCAACTTAATTACGGTCGAAATATTGTGTAATAAAATAGTGTTATCTTTATTCATATATTAATGACTTGTTGTCTAGACAGGTTATATTCATTGTGTATTTATCAGTAATTTTTTAGATATATATCTATATGTTCAGATTTTTTCGATAATTTTTACAAAAGTGTTATGATTTTTTATTAGAATTGTAATATATTTTGTTTTTCTCGTTCTTTTTCGTTGATTTAGTAATTATTTTTATTAAGATTGTTTTGGTATGATTTAATCTGTTAGGAAGAAGATCATAAGTGGAGGGGAATTGTTAATATATAATAATGAGAGAAACGCCTTGCACGTGACTTGCTTGTGACTTGTTTGGTTCATACGATATTTTTTTAAAATAGTAATAAACTTTTTATACCAAGCAATATTTGATATTTAGTTATAAAAATTTCTTTGTAGCTATATTTATCTTTTGTACAGAGCTTTTAACATTTCTTCCTTATTAAAAATTTAATGTAAAAATTTATGTTTCAGGTAAGCAGATAAACAGTATCATTTTACTATGACTAAGAAGATAATATGTTTATTTGATGTCGATGGCACACTTACGGATCCTAGACAGGTATAAATATTTATATTAAAAACAAAGTACATTCTGATTGTTCTAAATAAGTTTTAATTTCTTATTAGGCAATTAAACCATCCGTGGAGAAGTTCCTCTTGGGGACTGTTAAGAAAGAGTTTGACTTAGCTGTAGTTGGAGGATCAGATTTAAATAAGATTAAAGAACAGTTGGGTGGTAAAAGTATATTTGAAAAGTACAAATATGTTTTTGCAGAGAATGGGCTTATTGCCTTTAAGGAGGGTAAACAATTACCTACAGAAGTAAGTGATACAATTAAGAGACATTATTAAATTGTTATAAAATTTTCTGTTTCTTACCTTTTATTTCTTACTGCAGACAATTCAAAGTATTATTGGTGAAGAGGCATTGCAAGATTTGATCAATTTTTGTCTGAAATACATATCTGAATTACATCTACCATTCAAGCGTGGAACTTTTATTGAATTTAGGACAGGAATGCTTAATGTATCACCAGTTGGTCGTAATTGTACTAAAGAAGAGCGTATTCAGTTTTATGAATACGATCTTGAGCATCAAATACGTCAGAAATTTATTCAAGCTATCAAAAAGGAATTTCCAGATCTTGCTTTAACATACAGTATTGGTAAGTGAGATTTTTATATTTGTATACAATTTGTTCTTCATTTCGATATTTATTGAAAATGTGTCTATTATATGCGTAAAGGAGGTCAAATATCTTTTGACGTTTTTCCTATTGGTTGGGACAAAACATATTGTCTAAGACATATTCAAGGATATGAAGAGATACATTTCTTTGGTGACAAAACAGCAGAAGGTGGCAATGATTATGAAATTTATGAAAGTGATTTAACTGTTGGACATCGTGTAACTTGTCCAGAAGATACAGTTAATCAACTCAATATTCTTATAGCATTTATTAAAGAAAAAAGAGAACGAGAGCAACTAGAGGTTCCTATGCAATGTGCATAATGCAGTGAATATTTAATGTACTAAATAATTTACTTAAAAAAGAAGGTACTTTTATATATTTATGTTGATTTGTTTTTCTGTTTTATTAGTAAGCATTCCATTTATAGTATTACATTTCCTATGTCAAAAGAATTTTTGAAGGAAATATAAAGATGTAGGTAGAATTTAGATTATTCAATCTTTATTTTTATTAAATTGATTATTTCAATTTGTTAAGATAATCTTATGAGAAATTGAATTGTAAATTTCGTTTTTAATGTTTTATAAAGAACATGTATTAAAGTATAAAATTGTAATATGCATTGTAATATGCATTTGAATGAAATGAGAATTAATGTTATATATATAAACATAATAATTTTATTTTTTTAAAATAAACTTATGTGTTTTACATAAATATATACATATTATGTATTAACAACAACAACAACATTGATAGAAACTATATAAAACTCTGAAATTGTTTAAATCACGTATAAAAATACTTAAAACTATGAACCTAACAATATTATTTCTGTACTATATTAAATATTAGTTTACTAATTTCATATGTTTCTATTTAAATACAAGTATGCTTGAACTTTCATAATGATGTGTCGATGATCGAAATTAATCACATTACAATGATGTAGTACAAGAATGGCATGTTTCTGCATCTAATCTCGATTAAAATGCACTTTCGTGATATGTAGATAATTAAGCGTAACAAACTTATAAAATACGTTGTATTTCATTTTTATATGTTCAAACTCCCTGATAAATGGGCATACGTTTCGTCCCAAATGCTGCAAGTCCTTCGATTCTATCTTTTGTATCTACAACTGTGTTGTAACATTGTTTTTCAATTTCAAATCCATCTGTAATAGGCACTTGTAGACCTTTTGATATCGCTGTTTTTGCCATTCTAAAATATGATAAAAATGAAATATGAGTATTATTTATTATGATGTATTGTCTGTTGTATATTATATTTATATAAACCAAATTTGTAAACTTATACTTACTTAACTCCAATTGGTCCATTAGGTAATATTTCTCTGGCAATTGTTAAAGCAGCTTGATAAGCCGCATCACCACTTTTATTTTGTGGAACTACTTCATTTACTAAACCAATCTTCATAGCCTGTTCACCATCAACAATGCGTGCAGTGTAAATAAGTTCTTTTGCTCTAGCGCTTCCAATTATTCTTGGAAGTCTTTGAGTGCCTCCTGCTCCAGGAATAATAGCCCATTTTGTTTCTATAAGGCCCATTTTAGCTTCTGATGCTGCAACTCTGATATCTGTGGCTAGAGCAATTTCTAATCCACCACCTAATGCAGCACCATCAATAGCAGATATCACTGGGGTTGGTAAAGTTTCTATATTATATGTCATATTTCTCAAGAATGAAACAAATTTTGAAATTTCTGCTGTGTCCATTCTTGCTCTTTCTCTCAAGTCTGCACCAGCACTGAAAACTTTTGGGACCAAACTACGAATGATTAATACTCTCAGCTTTGAGTCTTCTCTGATGGAAGAAATGGCATCATGTAACTGACTAGTTAAAGTTTTGCCAAGAGCATTGCAAACTGTGGGTCGGTTTAGTCCTAATACTACAATGCCATTGTCTTTTCCATCCAAATACTTAAGTACTACTTCTTTCACATCATCTTTTGGATTTAACATTGCATTGGTAGACATTGCCTTTGTAGCAGTTGTACAAAGAGAGTGGAAAGTGTGTCTGAGACTTGTCGTTAAAGGCCCCATTATGTAAAGTTTATGTGTAAACAGGCTTTCACTCAATTAAGTCTTGTGTAAACACAATCTGAAAAGAAATCTCCATTATTAAAAATATTACAACAAGAAATATTAATAATTATCTTATAAATTATTCATAACATTAATATGAAGTTCATACAGGAATTTAATTCAAATTACTTTTAACACTTAAAAAGTGAATAAACATATCCAATAAAGAATTATTGATTCTAATATATCAATGATAAATTGTAAGTAATTTTTGTAAATTGAAGTAATTGAGTATCACAGATTAAAAATATGGTAAGTTATTTTTAAGAGCTTACATGATATTTTAGAACTCAAAGAATTAATTAAAATTACTTTTATCTAAATATTCTCCTACAAGCAAGTTTTAAAAATCGTTCAATTCATAGTCAACAAAACATTATAGCCATCTAGCGGTAAAATGATTGAACTAATTAATCTTTATGATGAAATTAAAAAACAAATTTCTCGGTCTCTGAGACAATTTCTTGAATTGTTTAGGAATTAAATTAAAGCTTCCGCTCTTAGAAATTTTCTATGCATATTATTTCGATTTCTTACATGATTAATTAATTACATGCAATTAGTGCAAAGTGCTCTATTTTGGACCTGCTTGCGCCGTCTACAGGTGAATTAGTGCAACTAACAAGAAGCAAAATTTCTAACTAGTAAATGGCGCCACCACATTCAAGATGTATGCCGGCATATTATATAAGTCTGTCCAGAAAGGAAATGGGAGTACTCGCGCTTATAGACTTGGTTGTTCCCGGACTAGTGTTGCACCATGCGGCCAAGTGCTGAGATTAATTAAAGTTAGCATACGCAAAAACATGTAAAATTAGGGATCTGCCCTGTTTGATTGCACAAAAACATTGTAGTAGGCAATGCGAATGATTATGATATATATATATCGCATTGCCTACTACAATGTTTTTGTGCAACCAAACAGGGGAAATCCTTAACTTTAAGCTTAAATACATAGATTATTGTATATGCTAAATTGCAACCAAACAGAGCAGATCCCTAATTTTATAGGTTCTTGTATATGCTAACTTTAGTTGACCTCAGCACTTGGCCGCATGGTGCAGCACCTGTACTGCGAAACAATTAGAACGGACGTGGAGACTATCGTTTCCTCTCTGGTCTGACTGGCGCCTTATCCTTATTATCAAATATCTCTATGGAAAGTACAAAAACAATGATAATTAAGTATATTAGGTATATTAAGTATACAATGAAGTAATAATGACAATCAAATTCCGTACGACATACAAGCGACGTACTAACGACGCGACTCGAGTCGGCACAGTATGTCGGCATGTATGTATGTATATGTATAGATATATATGTACATATGTATTTTTATGTGACACGAACTAAAAATCCCAAATGAAAAAATACTTCATTATAACCCATACTAAATACATATGTCAAGTTTTACAATATAAACACAGATATTGTATAAGAAATTTTTGTTAGCATAGAATATTGTAAAAATTTTAAATCAGACCAGCAACGAACTTGTCAAAGAAAGAACAGCGTCGGCATGTTTATGAATCTGACTTCAGTCTTATTCTTATTATCAAATATCTCCATAAAAAATACAATAATAGTAATTATCTTCCTAAACGTTACAGAATGAAATTATAAAGTAATTAATGAAAGATTAATATACTTAATATTCTAAAGGATAAATGGTATCGGCTTGTTTATATTATGTATACAAAGTCTGACCGGCGACTTATTCTTATTATCAAATAGAAGTACAATAATAAACAGATTGAAATATATTACACCGTAGAATTTCATTTTCGCACAATATTACACATTTTACAGTATATTGTGCACATTTTCTCAGAAAATGTTAATTTAAAATCTGTCATTCACATTTTTGAAAATTGTTTAGTCCAATAAATTTATCTTATTTTAATCATTCTAAAGAATTTACTAAAACGTAGGTCACCGACGACCACCGTGCCAGTCAGCGTGTTAACTTTTTAAATATTGAAAAATCATTCCAATAAAAGTGTAAAACACCCAATGAAAGATTAATATTCCGAATATTTTAACACGGTTAAGTCTGACTGACGTTTTATTCTCATTAACAAATATCATTATAAAAACTACAGTAAACACGATTAAGTTTTTAAACGTTGAAGAATTATTCAAATTAAATTATCAAATAATTAATGAAACGTGTGAACGTATACATATAAATGAAGAAAAATAGGAATACCGTGTCTTCTTTCGGAAGCGTGTAGGAATGTCGTTGACGACTCCTTGGACTTTACGCACCGTCGCGTTCCGCCAGTAGCATTTGTGGTAGGGAGACCCGAGAAAAGTTCAAATACAACGTAGTAACTTCAGTACTTCGACGACGACGTCGCAGAGTCGCAAGCGCAACTGGTTGTCGCAGAAAATGAAAGGAAAATATATTCTTCGCGACCTACTCAAGTTGTACGTGTATTTATACACTGTGTGTCACTCGCACACAGATAAGATTCAAACATCCATTTTGCGTCAGTCGATACGTTTTTCTATCTCTCCTGTTAACTTTACGAAGCGCGAGTTGCTGCTACAATGGAAGAGAAGCCAATGTTTCGAGGTTCTCAACTAAAACAATTAATATGTATTATCAATATTTATATTAACAAATGCCTGAGACACCCTTAAGTAGGTTTCGAATAGAGTACGTTGTTGAATGATTTGTATAAAGCTAGACCTGTAACTTTAAAGAATTAAAAGTATGGTTAGTAAAATACATATTATGGATGTCGTAAACCGATAATTTAATTTAATTTTGATTAATTGAGATTAATATAAAAATGGATTAATAAATTTATAAAAGTCATGATAATGGCTTTTTCATAAGCAGCGTAGTTTATATAGATTATAAGTTATAATATAGTTACGTAATATAGTATATAAGTTAAAATATATTCGAACCTACATACGTACCTACTACCATTAATAATCTGCGTCTTAATAATAATTAATTAATAATATATGTTATACAAAGATAAATAACTGTCTTATCTAACAAAATAGGATTTTATCTAACAGAATAGCAAAAAGTATACTGTTCTATTTGCAGGTAATCGAAGTTTTAGAATTTTTATATAAAATATGAAATATCTATTTTCACCATTATGAGATGGTTGATTTGTAAATGTTATACAAGATATCATCAAATTATCGACAAATCAAAGGAATTGAATGATTTTGAAATTTAAGATTATCTTATTATTATTATCGTATTATTGTTACGTGATTTGTTCCTCTCTCTTTTTTGTACTTGAATCAGTAATAATCTTATTTACAGTTTTTATAAATATAAAGAAGATAAATAAGCCAGATTACAGATGTATGTTTTTTGACAGATAATTTCTTTTTTTAATTCGAGCAAACAGCTGAATTTAATTACCTACGTTACGTTACAACGATGACGTAAATATGTCGCATATGATTTTTTTAAATTCGTAAAGATATTGTCAAATAGGAAGATAGTAGATGAAATATTAATAAATCGAATTGTAATAAAATTCTACCAGAACTTTCATTAAAAGAAAGACAATTTTATTTACTAAAATTAATTTGATTAAAAACGTCAATTTAAAGATTTACAGCAAGCGGTATTTTTGATATGTAACTTTTTATGCAACAAATTGTTAAACAAACTATTTCATTCAATAATCACTACGTTAACAAAGTATCATTTGTATTTAATCAATAACAGCGGTACGCGATTATGCATACCGTAAACGAAGAAAATGAGATAATCTAAAATTAGAACCCTCTGCTCTCCATCAAAGCAGAAGGCAAATCAGTGAGAATGCATTGATTGTATTTAGTTAAATTTTAATATTTGTGCGTTACTTATTTACCAAAAGTAGAAATCGTGGAATAATTTTAAGTCTCTTTGTTCAAATATTCTGCGTTTGTCATTTTTTAATATGTTTAGATATTAAATATATGTGTCACGAATGTCATAAAATATTAATAACATTCTACGATAAAACTATTTAGTCACTTCTATTTTTAGTTCAAGCTGCATAAAAAAGTATGGAATATAATCAAAACAGAAGTCACTTGTGCCTTTTGTATGTCCATTAGCTTCAATGACGATATGTTACAAATCATTTTCTTATTTTAAAATGGGAGAATGTGATAAAACAAAATGAGATATATAATTTTGTATTGATAATCCTTCTAAAATCTTTCAATTTATCTTTAACAGAGTTGTTGTTTTAGATAAATTAGAATTCAACAGTGTAAATCTACTTAAAATACTTTATTGATATATAAATATTGATAGAGTATTATTAAAACAGTATAAAAAATTGACTTATTCATTTTACAATGAATCTTTTTTATAAATGTAAGCTCAATTGTCTTAAGTATCGGGTAACATAAAACAATAAGTATAAATGCAGATTACATCGATATCGCAGCATGAAAATGTTTCAGACTTTGCAAATGATTCATAGAAACTACTAGAAATAAATAAATAAATTAATAGCGAATATTGGTCTAGAATGAAAATACATAACTCTTTCAAAACCAGTTTATCCTTCGTTCTTGTTATTAAAATGAAACGAAGGAAGGATAAACAGTTTGCTATTTGTTGACTCTTAAAATCCCCAGTATTTAAAACAAAAAAAGAGAAATGAATAAATTGTACCTTTAATAATATAAACTAGTGATATAAAACTGTAACATTAAATCCTCAAACCATATTTAAGTCAAAACACAAGATTTGAGTAATAGAAATTTGTCAGTTTTTAGATAATAATAACGAAAAGTGAAAAGGTACGAAAGTACGTTAATTTTACCACAACTCCACTCTCTTCTACATACAATTTATCATTATCTATCATCGTCCAATTAATCAAACTACTATCTATAACAAACATTGTGAATTCTATCAATGACGCACGAAGCATAATAGATATGTACTGAGATATTTAGAGAGCCAATCGAGAATTGAAATGCATTCATCGATATTCTAATTTTTTAAACAATATTTTAACCAATAAATTTGGTTACTCTTCTATGTAACATACTCCATTAACTAATGTATTCAAAACGATTTAGAATCAATTACTTAAATTTTTATCCAATGAAAGCATCTAATTCTCGCAATTCGAAACTAACGAAATTACAGAAGATTCTCTTTAGATTCGAGAAACAAACAACCATAAAACCAAACGCAAATACCACAAAGAGAAGACTCCTCTCATGAATAGTGATTTATAGACTGTGGATTTTTATGCATTTCTGATAAAAATTTAAAAATACAAAAATCCACAGAATGCGTACAATATGCAAAAATATATAAAATATACTAAGTATGAATGATCGTAATTTTTAATAGACGAAACATATTACTATTATTACTATTGCTAGATACCATTTCTTTAGATCTCTTTTGGCAAAAATATGAAATTGCATAAAAATCCGAGGTCTAATAATTTAAGAAAGAAAGAAAAAGAGAGAAGTCTGCTTTCATGGTGGACGAAGGTTTTCATTAAGACCAACGATGATGCGAAGGAAGATTTAAGCGGCGGCGACTGCAACAGGTGGAGGTCGAAGCATCGACCTCGTGGCTGATGATAATTTCTCCGAAACTAAGTGAGCGATGTGCGATGATCTTTTCCAGACGAATTCGCGCGTTCTGTCGTGATCGTCCGCGCTCTCCACTCGCACCTAATTAACAAATAACATCGAGATTAACAAATTGTTTAAATAATCGTCGCAGTTAATAAGTTCGAGTTAACATCAGTGTCTTCAGATCTAAACCTTCGATGGTGATGATATTAGATTGATATTAGATCAGTTTGTAGGATTTACAGATGAAATATCTGTTTTTTTGCAAACCATTTATAAAGTATCGGTTACCTTTGAAAATTTGAGTATTTTTAGTTCAGTGTGTAATTGGTTTCAAATTGGAAGAAATAAAAAATTTACATATTACGAGATCATCGTATAATCGATGCATCTTTCTTTTGGTTTTCGTCATTTCCGATTCTTTTCGTTGATTAAAACGGGAACGAGGACGAAACGTAAAAATTAGAAGAACTCCATCTTGCGACAATTTCTCAAACCTTCCATCTCTTTCATCTATCGAACATCTTATTCTCTTTCATAAGATATTTCCTATAGAAATGAAACATTACGATATTTATGACACGATCTGCACTCTGCGTGTGAGACATGCTTTCTTTCGAAGCTGACTTCATTAAATTTCGTGCTGTCGTCGACTGGTACACAGCAGATTAAAGAAGGAGAAACTTTCTGTACCACACGTGAATTAAATGCTAACAATGTTATCGAACGTAATTCTTTCGAATGTGGATAATGCATCGTAAAAATTGTTGGCAGCTTTACATTTAGTATTTCAGCAGGCTTATGTAAATGTTAAGACAATTCAACAAGTGGGTTCGTGAAATACAAGGCTGATGATTGTTCATCAAACAATGAACGAAAAGAGGAAGTTGGAAGAATGCCATTGACGATAATTACTTGTAAATTAACTAATCCACGACGAACACCAAGAAAAATAGCGCTTCAGACGATGGTAAGCCATTTTATCGTTATTCGTCGTTTGATGATAAATTAGACTGTGCATATTAATGCAAATGCATATTTTCATATTTTAATATAATTAAAAGAATGGAACTTAGGTAGGAAATTGTTTTATCCACTGAATATCGTAACTCTATACTTTCTACGTTATATACATTTTTCCATATTACGTGGATTACGTGAAAATTTATAGTGTCGTGATAATAAGAAAAGAAAGTAAAACATAGAAGGTTGAGAAAGTAAAGAAAATGGAAAATGGAAAAAGGAATAGAGAAGCAAGTGAAAGGTAAGAAAAAGAAAAGAAAAGGTAGGAGCGGTATAAGTATAATTATACTTATTTCTATTTGACATTATGCTTATTGACAGGATTAGAGGAATATTAGAAAGGAAAAAAGCGTGAAAAATAAGGAAAAGAACTAAAAAAAAAAAGGTAAAGAAAATGAAAAATAAAAAGGATAGCGGAAAAATGAAAAACAATAGGAAAGGTAGAGAAAAATGAGTAAATTAAAAAGAAATGACACGTAGATACAAATGAAAAAGTAAAGAAAGTCGATAAATGGATCCACGTGATTCAACGGCGAACAAAAGCTTAAACGAGATAGTCATCAAATAGAAGATAAATGGAAGATAGTCATCAGAGGTAGATTTTTAAGGCAGTTTTTTACTCGTGATAAAACTCGTGGTATTATACAATATTCGGAAACGTGTTTTAGAGATAGCGATGAAAATGTAGTTGTTAAAGAGGCAATGCTTGATAAAGATAAACGTGCAAAACACGTGCCAAAAGCACTGTTTCGTTTGAAGAAGATAATAATCGTTTGGCGATCGATGGCATTAACATTTTTTACAGACAAGGATTATAATTACCTCATAAAAAGAAACACATTGTAAACTAGATAAGATGGATATGAAATTGATAAAGCAACAATCCGCACTAGTGACACAATTGGAAATTAATTCTATTGTTCATAAAGTAACGTTTAAGAACAATTACGGAATCACGTGTAAATATTAATAATATATAACAGTAATTCGATCAATAATTATATTAACAATATTATTCAATATAGTAAATATAGTAAACTATACTATTGTACTAGCTTACTATATTAATATAGCGAATAGAATTTAACTTAAAAATTTAGCGAATGATAATAAAACGTAATAAATTATAATGCTTAACTTAACTGCTAATTAACTGCTTAAATTATACGCTAATATATATAAGATTGCTTAATGATATTCAGCCACAATTTGAATAGAAAATATAAGAATATTTATTCTGCTGGCATGAAGATATCATTAATGCATAATTGACAAAAAATATTGTGAGATATTCACCGAGACACTGAACTTAGAATGTCACATGTAACAGATAACCTTAGGGTAGATATAATACTGTATACGTTACTATAATCCCATTGGTATGACAAAAAGTAAATGTATTATTTATAATTTATTTTAATAAGATGCTGACGGCAGAAAGTTGACAGCGATCGTGAAAGTAGCTTACAAGGCTCGCAAAGACTTTCTCAATGTAATCATCGAAATGATTAAGTTATGTAAGAAAGTGGCAACATTCGAAGATATAAATTTTTAATCGGACGAAGCTGGAATGAATGAGGCAACAGGTCGAACGATGACACTCCGTAGTATATTTCGTTCAACGTGTTTTTGTACTTCTGATCTAATATTATTATTTAATATTGACGAGATATTACTTTGTAATGTTTAATATTAATTATTTGATATCTCACGCTACTTTATAATTTATATATAATTTATATTTATCGTACCGGCATACGATAAATTTTCAAATCTTTTTTCCTCGGAAGCAAAGCGTCTTATGAAAAATTGCTATTCTATATCTTCGACTTATTTTCGATCGACATAGAGTAAGAGAAGACCGATATATCTTTTAATTTTGTCTCATAGCGTGTCTCATTTTTACGAATATAGAACTGAAACCGATAAAAGGTTAATTCTATCATGTAACAAATTTTTTGCTGATTTTTTCTCACTTCAACGAGAGGCTTGTGCGACAGTAAAATATTTCTATAGCTAAGGCGAATGCATTATTAATTTTTTGTATGGAAGTTCTCGACGAATAAGAACTCAGTGGCGTGACATGTATCTGATAATCTGAGAGGCCGAAGAGTTGGCCCACCTCCGCTTATTCATGATCGAGGTCGATGCTCGTTTATGACCATTGTATCAAACGAATTTTCATCTTTAACTTGAATTTTAAATTATAAATTATTGAATATTAGCTTAAAATAGATATATTCGATGAAATTTATAAAATTATATTTTTTAATATCTTATAGCTGTTTCTTTTCATATATTTCACAGGTAATTAATCGAGCTTTTAATAAGTTTAAATAATGCTTAAATAATACCGAATATATTATAATTTGTAATAAAGAATGTTTAAAAGATTTCACAACGAAATCAATTTACGTGGAAAGACAATAGGAATGATTAAATAGCACAGAGCGTAATGGTTTAACTATAACACCTGTGCAAGCAACTTTCCCAAGTATTCTACCATTTAATATAATCAAGTGGAAAATAGTTACTGTTGTGTACTTAAACGACTGTAAAAGAAAATCGAATACTAAAATGGAAAACTTTAAAATCAATTTCTTGTATCTAAGCAGATAATTTGATCGATAGTCCGATCTTTAAAATGATATTTATCTAAATTCTGATTCAGCTATGTAAATATCGATAAACTGCGCTTATTCGTAATCATAACAGTGATATCAAAAAAAAAAAAGACGAATATGATAAGAATAAAATGTAACGAATGATTTGAAATCAACACAATCTACGGTTAACGATAAGTACCTGTTCGATTGCTAATTTCCGATTAACTGTTAAGAGTCTACTACTTGCGCTGTGATCCAACTACCGAGGTCCTCGAAATTCGATTCTTTAATCAAACGAATGTTTAATCATCTGAAACATTATCAATTATCGAAAGAAACCACATGTCCCTAATACTAATCGATTTTGACATATGATGTTGAGACTTCCCATTAGAACATGTCACGATGCATGCATCGATCCTTAGATTTCACGATATACTTTATAATGAACGTAGTTCGGCAAATTGGCAAATCGGCATCAGTAGCAACTTGTATCGATGCGAAAATCAGAACCCTGTCTTAATCGACGAGCAACGCCCAACTGGAACACAGATCTCAACGTGTACAGGATGACACGGATCTTAGACTCTCGTCATTGTATTTTGTTCCTTAATCTTCGGGCAAATCTTATCCAATAGATGTTGAAAAGCAGAATCATCCATACGCGAATGATTTCTATGATTCATTCGTCTGGAGTTCTTTTAATAATACGAAATTAGAACATCCGTTTCTCTCAATTAACCATCTTTTTGTCTATTTCTCTTTAGCCTCTAAGTCTTCTCTTTTTATAATCAGCACCTATTATAGTAATATATTATAGTAATCCTATTATAGTAATACTGCTGTTGGAAGATAGTGAGACATTGTGGAAGATGTTGGTATCGCGCCAAAAATTCAGAAGATCCGGTAACGCGGAACTAAATTGAGACTGATGCAGATTTTATGAAACCTAAGTAGAAGCTCATGCGTCGTCAAACATGTTTCAACGCGTATAGAAGCCTTCGACGTTTGAGTAATCAATGAAACAGGTCACAAAGTCCGATTCTTATGTGCTCTAATCTTGAATCGACTTAATGAAGATAATTTTACAAATTTGAAAACGGTAGGTTCACTGTCGTATTTTTAAACGAATATTATTGTTGCAGCGCGAGATCATAAAGCCATAAAGTCGTTAGAAATATTATAACGTTAAGCGATAGACGACCGTTTATAACGGGGGAAACCGCAACGACACGGATGTTTGGAATTAGCATAATTTTTCTTCCTTTCCTTGAACTCGGTGCGCTTTATTATCTTATTGCCTGCGAACCGTTAAACCCGGTGCAAACGAGCGGTTTGCCGCAGCATCACCGCCGCAAGGCAGTTTGCCGCTGCGTTTTAGGTGTCTTTGTACACGAAGGGTCGCTTCATAGGCTCATGTTTGACGCATTGATGCTGTAGCTAAGTATACATTGGCAGACAATTGTTCGCAGATACCTGTCAATACGCAGCCAGTCGGTATTTGTCTTTCGTGAAAAATCCGCAGAAAGGCAGATGCTAATTAGCTGCGACACGTATCTGCGGATAATTGTTCATACAAGGTGTAGACTTAGCTTGAGAATACGCTTCCATGCAATGGTCATCGTAAAGTAATATACAGCTGTCATCGCTACGCGTTTTCGTCATGATGAGATGTACTTTACGCTTCGTGGACTGAACATCGGCGTAGATGCATCGTCATATCCAATAAAACGCTCCCATGAAGAGACAAAGCTTCGTGGAACTCGTGGACAGCGAGCTTAAAACGCGGAAAGAAATTGCTGCGGCGAAGACGTTACAGCAAACCGCTAAGAACTGCGTCCCGTACGAACTTCTTAATATAAATTGACGCTACATTTCTCTGAGAAATGAGGTCGTTATAATCGTAATTAAACTACGGATTTTTATGCATTTACGTGACATTTGAAATATACATATAAAACAAAAATTGAAGAAATATCTAGAATATTATATTTCTTATGGTTTTCGATAGATAAAACAAATCTCTGTTTAGTCTCTGTTCTGTTTCTTTAATTGCGACCATAAAAATATAAATTTGCATAAAATACCGTGGTCTAATTGTAACTTTCATTTTTAAATACAATTCTTATTAAATTAAAGTTTTGATATTATAAAAGAATGATGTCTTTTGAAATTCTAACATGTTTCAATCTTTTCAAACTTTTATCTATACAAAGTGTTTGATAAAAATTGAAACCTGACAGAATCCTATCACTCCTGAGAATATGTCGATTCACGATCCATAAATATGAATGATTTTGGGAACATGCTGTATTCAAATACGTGCTATCTAAACGTCCCATTATTCGAATGCAGCATACCTCTTTCGTTAGTATAAAGTGAAATTAGCATTTCATGTAACCATGTAAATGTAGAAGGCAGAAAAATTGGCGCAGACGTCGCGAAAAGTTGAACACATTAGTGATGCATTTATGACGTGAGATAAAGAGCGTTAGATGATCCAATGTATAAACAGAATGCAATTCAATGCAATTCAACGCGTTAAAAAATTAATGCGACTCTAATAGTAAAAATACACAGCCCATAAAGAATCACAGATATCATGGTCAAATATTATTGAAGTCTTGAGTTACCATTAAATACAAAATTATGTTTTACTCCAAGAAAATTGATTTTAGATTCAATGTTGACGAAGTATATTCTACCATCTAGTTCGAAGATTCTTGGTGCTTTAATGACCGATTAACTTAATTAAAAGGGTCGTTATCCTATGTATATTTGTTGATATAAAAAAAAAAAATATTATGAGGAAAACATAATGAGCGATTATAAAATTGGTAGATGAAAAGCAGCCAGAACCAGATGGCAGATGTATATATAAATAGTTTTGTTCAGCTGTATCTGCTTAAAAATTCCGTGATAAGAGTCACGTAACGGAATAGTTAAAAAGTGGCGAGAGGAAAAAAACCAGTGAAAAAATTATCTAAATCGTAGCTACTGAAGAAAGCTTTGACCAAAAAGAAAAAAAGCAAAACAGAATGAAAGATATTTTTATACTGTTCGAAGCACGTATTCGCGTACTAGTCTAAGATAATGCGATCATTCAGATGACCATGTAATTTGCACGAAAAGAATTTTAGAAATGAGCAAATCATGAGATCGTTCTTTACATATAAATTATATATAAAAAGATATTCTGTTTTACCAATAAACAAAAAAACATTTCTGTTTAAATTCACCAGTCTTCTAATAATACAAAATTGAATGCATTCTTTCAAACACGCTAAAGCATAAAGAGTTAAAAACGAAAGATTGGTTATTCTTTTAGTAATAATTAATAATTCATTTGTTCGTTACCTGTTTAGGTTGCAGAACATGGATCGAATTGAGGGTAGCTGCACCACCGTGAAGAACTCGAAGACTCAGTTTACCCGACATTTCGGCAGTGGTAGCAGTCGCGCTTCTCAATTCCTTCTTTGCAGCCCTACCGAATTCCTTCTCAACCTTTAGTATCAAAGGACCAAGAGTAAATCTCGTTTTGATCATGGTGTGATCGCTCATCATGTTCACAGACACGTCTCCGGATCTTTGTAGGCTCGCGAGTCCGTAAAGTGTGGCTCTCGCCTTTGGTTTATTTTTCTTTGTCTGGAAATTGATAAGAAATGTTATTTGATTTTATTCATCGTAAAAGTTATTTCCTAGACTTTTAAATACACGCGTACACGCGCATATTCGGTCTACAAGAAAATGAACTATTATATCTTCTGCAAAACAATTTTGCAAGAGGATTGAAAATAATATTTTATAAAAAAAGAAAAGAAATTGTGTACACAGCGAATGTAAACCAAAAAACTACAAAGTGTGTGTTACAAGGAGCAGAATTAACGACTGAATTTTAAGTATATTAAACTAATTAAGGTAACGGTATTTTGCTACAAAGTTATATAACATTCGCATTAACGTTAATCGAGTATGATTGTTACCTTCTTTTTATTATTGCTAGTCTGTTTCGTTTTGTTCTTCGTTCCACCACGAGTTTTATTTGATTTTTTGCTATTCGAATTAGATACTCGTCTGTTTGTAGATTTTGTAATTGTCTCCACGTTTGATCTACTTGATACTTGAAGCTCAGATACGATAGTAGTTGCTTCCTTTTCAACGGTAGCAGCTGACATAGTCGTATTTTCAACAGCCTCCAGAGTTTTCTATAAACGAATTCCAATTAGTCAGTTTGAAATTTATTTTAAAACACCAATAATTCAATTTTCAACAATAGAATTCTGTCTTAGTAAATATGGTTTCTTTCAAATGAAAATGTTTTTAATAATAATAAATTAAAGTTTATCATACCTGTGTGTTTTCAGGAACTTCTTCGATAATTTTCTCTGTGGTCACCGAAACTATTGCCATATTGCTCTTCTTTATTCCAGTCTTGCTATTGTTCTTCTTCGTCTTGCTTTTGCTCTTCTGTTTACCAGACTTCGATTTCGCATTCCCATTGGACAATTTCACCGTCACTGGGTCATAATTGCTACGTAAGATTTTATTAATTCTTCCTAAGATGTTATCCACGAAACGATTGTATTTCGGCACGTAAATCGCTGATACGTCGTTGCTTGGTTCCGACTGCATCATTCCTGAAATTTATCAATTTATTGTTGTCGTCTAATTTTCATATCTCTTTAGAAACATCTACTGAAACTCGAGACAGAGAATGTTCAATTTATTAACGTACAATTTAGCGATCCACGATTTAAGTATTCTTCTTATTATTTTAATTTATTATTCGTATTTAAAGTCTTCAAATTTAAAAATCCGCGTTGTATACAAATTTACTTTTAATATTTAAACATTTATTTAACATTTATAATATTTCTTAAATATTTGCATTTCTATTTATTAACATTCATATGTTACTTAGATTTTGATTTCGAATAATCAATCACGAAAGAACCATTTGACCTACAAGAGCTTCTAACAATGTCCATAATCGAATTAAAGTCCAGTTTTCAACATCTGCCAGGTTATCGACCACAATGGTAATTCAATGTCAACGACCCATTTTCCACGATCAACTTTTAACGAACACAAGCATTCACATGTACATACTGTCAGCCATTTAGTAAATAATGCAACGAATTTGAAATTCGAAGAGTACGTCGTAACACTTCCCCGTAATTTAGAATTTCAAATTATTGCGAATCGATTTCACACCTATCCGTATATCGGACAATTACCAGATCAATTTATCCAAAGTGAAATCGCGTTAACGATCGCGTTTCTTGGCAGCGAGCTAATGCAATTTAATGGTCGAGCATCGGGGCATTCAAATCGCCGTGCATTTGTTTTCTAAGATAGTGGCTAGCGTTAAGCTATGCGATGAATCGACACGAGAAAAAAACTTCCGTGTGGCGACCTCGATGAATTAAGTTCGTAAGAAAGAGCGACAATGTTAACGGTATATCGGAATCCTCCTGCGGAGCTGAACTGGTCTTCGATCTGGGCCACGACCTGCTTCCTACTCACCTACAGATCTATCTAGTCAGTGCGTGCAACCATACGGACAAAAATTCCTCGCGTCTATCTAAAAACTCTCCCCGGTTGTTGATCCTATTCCAGCCACTTTCTTCCGCACGGTTGATCATTCGCGAGGATCCAAATACCCAGATCGCGGCCGATTAGAAATAGACACGACGTGAAGTTTCATTCAACGAAATTCCGTGTCGAGTATTTTTATAAATATCGAGTAAGTGTATTTTATTTGCAGGGTGTGTCGAGTTGCAACATAAGTTGTATGTTACCAATAAGAGCTTCGTGCTTTTACGTTTATTACAATATATGCAATTTATGTTAGGACTTAATGCATCTCCTATAGCAATAATAACATTGATTAATTATTGTTAACAAATTTGAAACGTGGAAAAAAGTTCGATCTACTTAAACCTGTTCCAGATGGAGAACTTGTAAATTTATGAAAACTTCAGCTCTCTGTAGAAGCAAAATTTAATCCAACTCGCTGGAAATGAAAAAATTCGAAGTTTCTAGAAACAAGATTCAATCTCACGAAACTCGAGCAAATTCTAATAACAAACTCTAAAGCTGCCCGAAAAAATCGAAGAACAAGTAACAATCCGACCAAAGAAGCTCCTTTCAATTTGAAAAATTCCGAGCTCCGCCAATTAAATTTCGTCACAGTCTACTAAAAAAAAAAAAAACCTCGATTCAACTAAACTTCGTCCGAATTAGAAAATTATAAATTAAACAATTAAAAATTAAATTAAAAAATTTGAAGTCTACGAGAAATGCAAAAGCAAAATTTAATTCAACTGAAGAAAAACTTGAAACTTAACTAAGCCCCGTTAGACTGAAAAGATTCAAAAGAGATGCGATGTCAATGATCGATTGCAGCTGATTGGGAATGCGAGATGAAAATAGAATGACGTGGCCGGTGATCGAGGACGAGAGACAGCCATGACTTTGGGTGTGGGTCAGGGTCATGGACGAGAGAACTCTTTCGCACCGCCACGCACGCTTACGCTTAACGTACTCTGGGTCAGTGGCCTCGTTCTGTTTTGGACCGAGTGCTTGGTGAAAGCCGAGAAAAAATTTCAACCCGGTCACACCTTTATTGGATCTGGCCTCTCAGCCGGAGTCCTGTAGAAAGTTAATTGGCCCCGACCAGCTTCGTTTAATTAAAATTTTTGACGCGTCACAACGTACCGCTTCTTTCGTTACGATTCGTTTCGTTCCGCGTCTATCACTCGCATTCTTCTTCTTCGATTAATTCGAATGAAATTAATCGAAGTCGAATCGAACGATCGTTCCACGATGAAATTTAATTCGTAGACTGTGTATGGAAATTCGTATCTTTTAAGTACTTTGATAACGAGTATTATACTTTGGCTGCTTTGTATATGTATGTATATATACAGGATGTCCGAAAAAGTCGGGACAAAACTTATGTTACGTGTAAATGAGGTCACGTAGGTGAAAGAAGTTCGTATAAACTTATGTTCGAAAATGCTTCATCGAGGAGTTATAAACGTTCGAAGAATTTTTATTAATTTTTTTGTCAGTTATAAGATATGTTTGCAATTTCTTTCTTCCGTAAGAACGCAGGCTTCCATTCATCGAACTCTTTCGAATATTCCTGCTGTTATGAAAATAATAGTAAATGCATTTGCGTCTATTCACGGAAATCTTTGAACGCTTACTCTTCAATAAATGAGCGTTCTTTTTACCTAGTTGGCCTCATTAACGCGTAATTAATAAGTTTTGTCCCGACCTTCTCAGACACCTTGTATAAGTTTGGTGTATTATAAATACTGTGCATTTTTGTACCTTTAAATTTCCTATAAACATACAAACATTCGGAATTTATTACTTAGAAAATAAAGATGCGCTTAATTACATACGCCTCGTTTATTTAGTATAGTAATTGAGCGTTATTTTGTTGGAACGTTTGATGATGATAATTACGTTGGGAAACTTTTTATAATTTTTAAAGATTAATATTTAGTTCTTCTTTGTAGTTTTACAGTCGCTAGTTTGAAGTTTTTAATTAAATTCCTTTTAATCTTTTCATTACTTAATTCGATTCAATTCCGTTTTAATTAATTTTTTTCTTTAGCTGAATTTTTTTATTAAATTCTTTTTGCATATTGCATATTGCTCATTTAAGTCTTCCAGCTTAGTTACATTTGTTAATTAAATTCTTTCTATTTCGTTTAGGAGAGGATGCTGTGCTTTTATAAACGAAATGTAATTTTCTGAAATTAAATTCCTTTTAATTAAATTCCAGAATCAAGCTAATGCTTGTGTTTTTTGTTGAGAATTTTTCATATATTGTAAATTATAAATAAATGAAAGATGATTAACGTAACGTAAAAAATGTATCACTCCAGGAAATGGCTCTGGAGAGTAGTTTGAATTATTAATGTATCATTAAACCAAAGTAAATAATTTAAATTTAAATTTTACGAAGTTTCAAATTTAGATAGCATTAAGAAACATGATTGTAATTTCTAACGTTAATTGTAAGAGAATTTTCGTTAACGTTAATTTTCTAGAAAATTCTTATTCAAGATTCTCGACCAACATTTTTAATAAGAAATTCTTTGATTTGCCCAGAATGTAAAAAGTATCAAGCTATCCTACTTTTATTTCATGAAATAAATTATATGAAATAATTACACGTTTATATGGGAAATAATCTACTAATAATTATCCAATGTGCCATGTATGTTTAAACACACTGCTTGCGAATAAATACACGTAGAAGCATGATATACCTATAATTATATAATATGCTTATATTAATTGCACTCTAACTACAACCTTTCACTTAGAAAAAGAAAGACGATTAATATTCGTTCCGTAATTATATTTAACATTAGCCTGTTCTGTAATAACGTTACTATGTGCACATAATAAATATTTAATATTATGCCATCTAATTGATCTACTATTTATGCATTGCTCTACACATACTATGATTTTACACGTACTACTACTAAAAGGTAAATTTCTACTACAAAAAGAAAAGGAAAAAGCGGGAAGAGAAAATTAACATCCATTGTACGTTCAATACTCAATGTAGCACTATAAAGTGTTGTGTGCTAACTTCACCGTGCACGTAATAGGTAGATGTAATTTCTAACATTACATTATATTGTGCATTGTTCTGGTGATGCTGTGCTTTGGTATAAACTAGAAAAGGTGAGGAATGCGTGTAAAAAGGCCCAAAGTTTCGTGCTACTGTCCAGTAATACGTGACCGTCGGTCGTCATAAAGCCGTCCACCAAACACGTGCATCTACTCATCAAGGATAAGGCAAAGAAATTGCAAGCAAGGGGTACACTAAATAGTTCTACGAACGAGTGACAAGACAAGCAAAAGATTCCTAAGTAAAAGGAAAGACTTCCGGCAACGATCATTAACCCTTTGAAGAGCAATTAGTTATAACTATAATATCAGTTGCAATTGCACCAATTAAGAGGCAAATTATATGGTCAAACGTAATTCGTCTTCTTACTGTATGTTATTTTAGCTTCGCTATTTTAAATAATATTCATAGAAAAATTAATAACCTAAGCCCAACCTAACCTCTTTTATACCCATCATTTCTAAATAAAATTATATTTTATCTAAACGCTTTATAGACTATAAATATTAATAAATACCGTCTGAAGTATCACATTGCAAGATATTGAATAATTGTCCAATAATAGTAATTCAACGAAAAGATCCAATAATTCAAAACTATGATAGTAATAAAGAAAGTAATTGCTTCAAAGGGTTAACCGAGCTAAGCGACACAGCACATCACGTATTAAATGAAGAAAGTAGCTCTAAGCGATTAATACCGGAGATTATTCATAATTAGAACGGTGTATCATGACGTGGAAAAACAAAACGAATAATCGTTCCTCTTCTCGTTTTTCCCTCGATTAACGAGGGAAAGAGGAAAAGAGAGGTTATCCTCTGGATCACGATTAACCTGGACAAATACACGGAACTGGTTTGAACACGGACGATTGGTGACAGAAATAAAAAGGCGAGACACACAATTTATTTTGTTGTTTTTTTCTAAAAACAATAAGTTATCTGTATTTTTGCAATCCAGAACGGACAATATCTCTGTACAAGCTTCTTTTCGAACAGAATTGTTACAAGTCCTGCGCGATAAACAACACCGTTTCTCGGCCACAATTTTATTTTACAAATACACATTTTCTCTTTTTTCTTCCTTACATTATTTGAATTAAAATAATTTTAATAAATGATTATATTTATAATGGAGACTTAAATTATAAGATTAATTTGATTTGACTCCCAATTGTTTATATATACAAGAATAAAGAAAGTTGTCATTGAGAATAAATGTCGAGAAATTGAAAGAAATCTAGCGTTAAAAAATTGAAGTGGCCAGTTGCGGTATTGCTTACTCAGCGAATGAATGACATCGTTCACTTTACGGCTCTCTTTCTCTCATTCTTACGTAAAGACATACGGATTCTCTCCTTTACTCCTCGTTCGATCGTTAGTCGATAAACGAGTAGAAAAAGGAAAAGAAATACGTGACGTGAGGTCACCAAGCTAAGATATTTTCAAATGATACCTATTCCTTCACATCGCCAAAGTACCTTTTTCCCTTCATTCTATGTCGATCGATAAATATCCAAATTTCTATTGTACAATTTATGTTTTCCGAAAAAAAGAAATCTTTTCTCGCACATAACTATTCAACATCATAAAACGTCTCGCTTTTTCTACAATCCTAAAGTTCACATGAATTAATATAATATAGACTGAAAGACAAATAAATATAATAAATATGAGAAGGAAGCATAAATACAGCTTTAGAATCACATGATTCACGGAACGCTCTACTGTGTTGCAAATAATTGGAAGTGCGAAATATTTTTTTCTTTTATTGGAAACAATTGGAAGAAAGAAAGAAAGAAAAGGAAAGAAATGCAGGTACAGATCGAAAGGTACTTTGAATTCTTCGTTCCGTTGCTTTCTTGCTATCAACAGTTTCGTGCAACAGCGCTTACACGAGTTTCCAATGTTTTCTGATTAAAAGTAGATGTTTTTGTTTCTACTAACTAATATTAATCACGACCTTTTATAATCGTTATCACGCGAATATTTATCTATCAGAGGTTTTTACTTCGTTTGTAATAACGTTGTCGATCATTGTTTTGACACGAAAGTTAGGTTTTTGAATGTGTATTAGAGAAACATTTGCAATTGTTATAGGGAATTAAAGATCTATGTACATATGTTTTTAATATACTTGAGTATCAATATAATATGTTTTTAAATCTGTAGCCTCTAATTTACAGATATATATATATATATATATATATAAATACTACTGTGTCTGTGTAGATTCACTCATGTGCTTAATTCACGAATATTAATTCTTTTACTCTGTAATGAGTGCTAATTATTTATTGTTTTAACGTTATATCTGAACTTAATATTATATACAATTTATATTCAGTAATCCTGTAATTCAACATTAAAGTCGACATGAAAAGTGAACTTTGATGTATACAGGTTACCTTTGGTGTACGTCAATCGAGTAGCTATTGAAATAGGTAGAGAAAAGATAAATATGTATGATAAGTGCCGATAAAATATCGCGTATATAATTACTGGATGTTTAAAGCAGACAGTTAAAATAATAGCTAATGTAAATGCTAACAAGCAATGTATTTATAAATCTCTTTTCAAATGAAGATTAAAGATGAGGTTAGGATTGAAAGGTTAAGGTTAAATTATGCTAGAAGTGCAACTCGATTGATATATAAATAGTATATCAAGAAAGATTCAAACAGAATAAATAGTGATAATAAGAACTTGAAAGCAACGATCAGTGTCAGTAATTACGAATATTATAGAACTTTCGTATCTACTGTTTCAATCGCGGTTTCACGTGACTGCAAAACATTCCCACCGCGCTATTAATGATTTCTTGACGTATTGTCAGCAGATGTAATAGCCTAACGTCATACGCATCTACATCATTAACCTCACTTCACCTATCATTAGAAAAAGAAAAATAGTGAATATAATATAGCAAATATTGAAAAGACAGCCTATCTTTAGATAATTTTTGTTATAACTGTCATTTTATTATTAGTTATTAGTAACGACTTATTGTATCTACTATCTATAGTGATGCTTGAAACCTGAAATTCACTCCCCATGAATACGAAAGTCTCATCGTATACATATATTTTGTATCTACTTGTAATTTTCTATATTAAGCTTCCTACTTCACCCCGATTTTTTACCTAATTTACTTTTCCCAATTGTGTGAATTAAAAAAATATGAATCTATGTACTTAAATACAGATATCGAAGCTTGTCATTATATACGTGTATATTAAAAACACGGATTTTATATTCTCTAATACATTTTACAGATATTTCTTCAAAACACATTCAAAATCCTAACCTGTAATCAAAATGTTTATGTACATTTCATCTCTTATAATTCGCACGGTGTTACTGGTTTAACAGTTAGAATTGAATACCGTAAACGGAAATCGTGTAAGCTCCGTTGGAACAACCGAAGAACGCGTGGTTGGGAGTTACGAGAAGGCATCAGGATGTTACGTATTGACTTACCATGCTGTTCGACCACGTGCGAATCGCTTCGAGTAGAGGTATCCACGTTAATAAATAGAATAAATATACTACCGCTACTTCTACTAATCTAGTGTTACATGTCTACCACTACAACTGGGCGTTTCAATGATTTTCAAGCGAATTTTCAAATCGGAAGCAACAAGTAGTTAGTTAAGGAAAAAAGGAATCTTCGACGATCGATTTTAATTACTTTTTAACGATCGACCAAAATTTTCTTAAGCGTTGACGCTTTTATTTTTTGGAAGAAAGTTTCAGAAACTACTGTCAAGAAAAATTCATTGTGACAGAAATGAAATAATATGTCGAACAGCATCGGTGGATGAAAACTTCTCGAATCGGAGCTTTGATTTTTTATGAACGAGTGCGCAAGCTCTAGTGGTCGCCAGATTTTAGGCTAGCTTTTGCTTAGATTACTTTTCTTCTTCTAAAGACTGTAGAAAATAATTATCATCTGATTAAATGGACAAGAGTAAAGTGGATCACATATAATGGAATTTTAATTTTGAACGAATTACTCTTGACCGTTTATAGGTTTCTATATGTTTATGTTTTATGCAAGTGCTGCTTGAAAATGTGTCTTGGTGAATAGGGTCCTTGGATTGGTGTCTCGTTTTTCTTGAACTTTGCAATTGTGTAGAACTTTTACGAAGTTTCGAAGCTTGTTACTTTTGTTTTAAGAAAGAAGTTTTATATGTACATATATGGTTATTTATATTTTTTCTAAGGAATATTTAAACACGTGCACACAAAAAGAAACTAAATGCTTGAACTTTTCATCTATAATACTCTAAAATTGTCCCACATAAAGTTAACCCTGAATTGAAATTAGGAAATTCATACTATATAAATTGAAAAATGTTACAGATATTATTGTATATGTCATCTCCTTACGAGAAATAAACCTACAAAAGTAAGTCAACAATTCTTTAAGAATTTCAATCATGTACTTGCAGGTAAAAATAAGCATAGTTGGTTTCTGAGAGGTTCGTACAGATCAAAATAATTTAACCCGCAAAGTTCCCATTACGAGACAACATTCCCAAATATTCTCATTCCAAGGCAAACAAAATAATAGTACATCTAACCTCAAAGCAAAAGTCTGACCTAGAACATCCACACGACCCATAGAAAGCATCGACCGTTTCGCAACGGCGCGAAGAGTCGAATAATTAATGAATTGAGCGCGTGATTGTCAGGAATCGTTGTACGTGACTTGCCACTCGTTTCCCTCCTCCCTGGTTAAACGACAGCTTTCGAGGAAGGGGATGTAGCACGCGTGCGAGATTTACGCGCGTGTTTACGCCCCGTACTGTGTTTCTTGCTCTTTCCCTTGAACTCACGTGCTTGCCTGGCGCCAGCGATGTCGGCGATGCTGTCCTCGTCGTCCTCATCGTCCTCGTCGTCCTCGTCCTCGTCATCGTCGTCCTCGGTATATACCAGATCGACGTCGTCCTCGTCGTCCTCGTCGTCATCGTCATCATCGTCCTCGGTATCTGCCTCGTTCGTTGATACGGCTGGGACGTGGACAGGATTTGACACAGATTCCGCACCTTCGAGGCCGGTTTCGTGGATACCGGATACGGCTTGCCCCTCTCCCACTGCGTTTCCTTCGTCTTCCTCGACGGCTGTCGGCTCGCTATCCACGGCTGTGCTCACCGCAGCGGTTTCTGCCGCATGCTCCGCTTCCGCGGCGGCGGCGTTCAAATCGGCTTCGACAGCCGCCGGAAGTGCAGGCGCTACTGGCGCCGCCACTGCTGGCGCCACTGGTTCTACAGGGGTGGCTTCGTCGTCGTCGTCATCGTCGTCCTCTTCACCTGCAATTCATGGTTTGTTGCTTATAGAAGCTGTTTTTCAGGTATCTTTCCTATTATTTATTTCTGTTCAAATTGTGTTCCTTTGGAACTCCTGAATATTGCACATGATAATTTTATTGTAATTGGTAACATTAGTAATTTTATATTAGTAATTAGTATCTTTTTCTTTAATCGTCTTAGATTTTATGTTAAACAAGATAATCAAATGACTAGCAAAGTTATTACTGTTATACAAAAGAATTTATCAATATTAATAACTTGCAATTTATGAATTGTAAAATTTTGCTAATAATATTATCATTGAATTGTGCAAAGGTACCCCGATAATTGGATGGAATATTTTTTAGGGTTATTTTTTATTTCTTATTTCTTAATTGTTTACATGATTGACCAGAATTCTTAGCAGTATACCAAGAATGATCTAAAATTTTAATCAAAACCAGCAAATGGATTAGGAAATAAAATTAGCAATGGATTATAAACTTGTTGAAATATTATGTGTAATACTATATATATAGTACATATATATAATATGTATAAATATTACGTATAATACTATATATAGTACAATAACTGTCGTTTTCTCCATCTTTAATGATCATGTAACGAAAAATGTTGGCAGTTGCGATTTATCTTTTCGTATGTGGGTCGATATAAAAGAAGTAGCGCGTAGAAATTCTTTTCGAACTGAAGTCGCCGTCGATTTATGTTAATTCGGGCGAGTTTGAAGTATCTTGTACCGTTACAGCTACGTGAACGCACCAGAATTTCCGTCGGACATGTCGCTAACCCGAAGTTTAATGTTTGTGTAACGGCTGGCAGATTCGCACCGCCATTCTTCCCATTGTTCGACTCGACGAAATCTTATTGACAGTTCTTCGATAACCATACGAAGAAAGCAAAAGCCATTAAATGGACTAATCGGCCAGTGAACTCGAATTCTATAATTAACTCGGACCCGTTATAATTAAATATCACGGACCATACTTTAAAAATGAAATTTCGCTATCAAATAAACCAATGTGATTATTAAATTCCTGGCACATTTTTATAGGTTATAAATCATGTTTTTGAATTCTTGAAAGTAAAATTCAACAAAAATTTTTATGGTGATTTGTTCCTGAAAAAATGACTAAGCATAGAAATTTCAAGCGTGCTATTTTTACAACAGTATAATTTCTATTCTAGAGATAATTCTTTAAATTATTTTTATTACTAATACAAAATTTGCGTATTCAAATTATTTTAAATGTGATTTTTCTATGATGCATGGTTAAGACTATATTTATATTTTGTATTTACTATATAAGTAAATATTTTAATTATACTGATTATACTATCCTTTCAGTTAATTCTTATTTTCAAATTGCAAACAAAGAGAACGGGACCTACCTAATATATCCTCGATGAAACGTTCGAAATAATCGGAAGCATCATCGTCGTCGTCGTCATCGTCGTCGTCATCGTCGTCATCATCGTCGTCACCCGTGATATCGAAGTCCACGTCGTCGTCGTCATCGTCGTCATCGTCATCGTCTTCGCTGACTGCTGCTGGCTGCTGCGTCGCCTGTCTTCCGGTTGCGACCTGATTCGACGTGGAAGTCGCCGCTGAGATTTTTGGCAGCGGTGATGCGGTTCCGATTGCCGCCAGGCAGCACAATACTCCCAACGCTATCACCAACTTCATTTTTCTGGAAAACGAAAAGTACATTTTTTAATAATTCCTTCCATTACAATTTTGTTTACGTTTTTTTTTAAATAATTCTTATATTTTTAAATAATCTTTAATTTGATTATTCGTAAATAATAATTAGTAAAGTATTATCAAGACAAGGTAGTTTTTATTCTTCGAATTTTCTGTTAGTTTAAGGTTTGTTTCTAACAAAATGTTTAATTTATATTTTTTCTTTTTTCGAAGTTCTATTTGTGCAGAAACAAGAACCTTCGTGCAGAGACAACGAGAAGGAAATATTTCACGTATTCCTGGATACGGTGGGGAAAGAAAAGAATCCTGCCAGCACATAGGAAATTTTTTAAGTTTCCATCTGTTCGATATTGTGGAAAACGGGGTCACGTTCAAATTGCAAATTGCTGTTGCTTGATAAACCGCGTTCTAGATATCCGAATGCATTTATTCCACTTATTTCATACTTTATTCTGCTTCGACCTTAACTTCTTCTATAAAAAGATCTAAATAAAAGTATAAGGATTATATGAATCTATTAACTTAATTAATTAAGAACTAAATTCCTAATTACATTTTTAAGTCTGAAGAAAATAATATTTTTTACAGAAAGCTAATTGAGGAAAGTAATTAAGAAGAAAATATCAGATTGATCGATTAATGAAAGTAGAGATTTTACAATAGATTACTGTCGTTACAATTCTACTTATTCCTCATAAGAATGCAAGCATCGTTGCATAATATATGAAGATGTTGTTAACTGAATTACGAGAATAAGGGAAGAACGTAATCACGAGAAACATGATTTTCCCAGGACCAAGAAAGAGTTTCATTTGACACTGGAGTTATTCTGACCTTCGACTGGCGACATCAGGATTCCCATGCAGTCGTATTCTCACGGCTAACGGTAGGCAAATAAACGTTACTTGGCCATCGTTCAAAGAAACGCATTCTATTATCTTTTTCCAGGAATAGAGAAATCAAAAGGGAAAAAACCAGGAAATTCACGACTAATTCTCTTAATGTGAAAATGAAGAAAGTAATCAGGGAAACAAAAGAAATAAAAATACAAAGTCACGAAAAATTCATGACTAATGTTTGATATCCGAAGAAACGCGTCGACCTTTCTTCGAGGATAAAGAAAGAGAGAAGAAAAATAAGAAGAAACGAGGTGCTCATATACGTATAATATAATTCGATGTTCCATTATCTTTCTCCAAAAAGAAATGAGAGAAAAGAGGAACATGAAATTCACGAAAAATTCATCATTATAAAGTGCATCCATTTCTTTCAAACAGAAAGAAACAAAAAGAGGAAAACTGAGAGAACAAAGACCACCAAAAATTCGCTTACTATTTATGTACGAGATAGATATGCAAGATTAAGCTTTCATTAGAAGTTTACACGGATGTTTTAGTTATTATTTATAGCTATTTTAGTTATTCACGATTGCAGATAAAGAAGTCCCTCTTATATTAATCCATAGGAAGTATCGTTTCTTTACATTAGATATCTTGAGTGCAAATAAGCTGTCGATATCAATCTTCATTTTGTATAATTGTTTGTCATTGTTCTACTAACTTTATCAATACATATTTTAGAGAAATCCCTATTATAATGAATCTCATTCAAGAATTCAAAGAAAATCTCCCATTCAAAAAAAAGCCCAGAGGAACCATGCATTGCTTATTAGATAATAATCTAATACTGAATCAAGCTCCTGTTATATGTACTTCCAAAATCGAAATAACTTCCTCATCTTCGTCCCTATATCGCGTTAGCGCAATGGATCGTATTCAAGCTCTGGTTGACAAAATGTGAGAAATATAATAAATAAGCTATGGGTGTTTACGCGTCTATGAAAAACATTAATCTGACAAAATGTACAGAATGCACATAGTATGCAAAAATATTGCGAAAAGTGAAGTTATCATAAGATTTAGACGTTGAAACGGATCTCTGTTTAAGTTCCACTTGTTTAGTTAGATCCAGAAAAATACAAATTTCGATAAAAATCCGTAGCTGAACAGTAGAAGATCCCCTATGCGATAATATCGGTTCGTAAACTATCACAACAAGTTATCGAGGTTACCACATGATAAGAGCTAAGCCACTATCGTTGCACACAGCATCACTGCTAAGATTCTCTCGAAACTCGATTGGTAGAGTCTTCGATCCGTGACATTATACGTATACATCCACCGATGGAACCGAATCCGTTTCGATCGTCGAAAGAGGGTAACTGCGCCACGTTTGCCCACTTGCTCCACGAATTTCCACGAACGTCCACGAATCGAAGAAGAGGGTTGAAGATTAGAACTCCGATAAGGGAGATTCGTTAAGCTGACTTCCTTCGACTCACCTCACGTCCCGCTTCTTTTTTCGTTGTTCGACGAAGGATAATGGTTCCTGTTCAAGCGAAGCGTATGTGTCCAGGTCGTTCAACGACGCGAGTTCTCCGTGATATCCACCGAGCGACCCGGTGAGAGTGTTAAAACAGACGAGGCGGCTCGCAACGACCCTTTTATACCGGGCTCACCTCTCCACCTCCTTCGTTCTCGTTCGCCGTCCTCTTTCCTTGGCGACGACATGGTGTGTATTACACCTTCTTCGTGTGTTCTCTCCACGTGGCTCTCGTTGCGTTTTCTCCCTTTCTTGAGAACGTGCATTGTGCCGTTGAGTAAAAGGATCGGGCCGAGGCGTGCACCGACTTTACTACGCTGCGAAAACATCCAGAACGTTTCCCATCCAATGAATACCCGGAGCTGCAAGGCTATTTTCCTTGGATTTCGTTTGAATCGTCGCTCCTCGATGAATCATTTTCGTTACAATCGAAGGGCTCGGTGGACTGGTTTCTCTTTTATTTCCGCTGGTTTCTAGAAAAGTTTAGTGTAAATATTTATTGGGAGAGATTCCCGTAAATTTTCTATAATAAAATGATCCAGAAGGTTTATTTGGGCAAGATTAGATTTGATTAGAATTAGGAATTTATAATATGGTATTGAATTTATAAAACAGTAATTAGTAATAGTAATGACATAAGGTGGTCATTAGGCTGTTATAATTTTTCTAACACCAATGCGACCTATTGGAACACAGGATCGATAGTATTAAAAAAAGAAAAATCCGTCCTGAAGTTCATTAATAAAAAAGAATCTGCCTTAAAACAGTTGAGTTATTTCTTCTCAGGATCTAAGCAATTTGATAAGTTGAGGAGAAGGATTCGGTTTGGTAAAATGAACGAACAATATAATTTATTGCTTCTGTAACATAAATTAAATCTTAACGTTGTACGATTAAATTTAATTTAAATTATACATTTAAATTATAGGTACAATTAATTACTTCCTGTCGGTAATTAATCTCTTCTATCACAAACGATGTACAGCTTCGTCTGTACTTTTATCGAGCTTCTTGGATGCTGTGATCCATTTATACTTTTACCATTCTCGGACAATTTAATTGCCAAGCAAAGCATAGGATTTCTCGGATATTAATAACAGTATGAAGGCTAACTCGCAATTTACACAGACGTATAAAATTGCAAAGTTACGTTGATGACTGATTCGGAATTATTTTCATCCGTAAAAATTGCAAGTCGTTCACATTACAGTATTTAATAAATCTCTGCAGTGCATCGTTGCACTTCTATCAAATTCGATGAGTGACAATAAAGAACAAAATGACAAATTATGACATTAATTTGACTAGTTGAAAGAGTTTCGGATTAAGGAGCATCTTTCCAACAAAATCAATCATTGTAGTATCTTTATAACTTTTCTTTTTAGCTAATCCATCATCGAAGTTACGAGCGCTACAAAAAAATTCAGCTTCAATGGACCTAAAATTTTTTCATTCAGCATTCAACCGTCATATTTAGTGAAAGTATTTCTCTCGTTTGCTATTCTCAGCTTCCACTTCTCACCTTCTACGTATATAGGATGTTTCAAAGAAAGAGTCGAAGACTTTAAAAGTACAAAAATTAGTGGAGAATTTACTAATTTATTATTTAATTGTCTAAACGCTATTGTCTCCCTACCAGTTCGGAGATGGAAGATTCTACTATAATAAATATTTTATAATATAAAAATCTGCTGTCTAGTAATTACTGGACTTTTATATTTTTCAATCTTATATTCTTATGCACAGAACTAAAGAAGTGGAACTTACATAAAAATTTGTTTCATGCATCAAAAATTATAAAGAGTATCCTACTATGAATGTTTTATATATATATATTTTTATAACGCAATCTGTGGATTTTGTTATCACTAAATTTATCGTAAAAGCATAAATACCCGCAGTATAGAAATTACTACATATAAATTCTTAAGCTTTCAGATGTCCAACTTTTAACTCTCTCAAACACTTTCTTCCATTTTCTCCGTCTCCGTCTCCGTCACCGTTTCCGGTTTCATTTTCTCAAGGTGCTTCCAATTTTCGAAAGAAGCGGTAACGATAGATTAAATCGAAAGTATAGAATGGCATGCGAACGGTGCGAATTTTAGACGAACGAAAAATCTGGAATTCCACTCGAGGACGGGTTAGTCGTCGGAGCGATCGTATAACTGTAAATGCTAGACAGTTTCCTCTTTCAGTCTAACCACTGATAGATCATACTCCTAGCATTCGTTTAGAATCGAACGCTTCAAGCGATTCGACATTTTTGTCAGACATATTCCACTTTACTCGTCTCATCACTTTACTAGTTTTTCAAGAAACCACTCCTGAATAAGTTTCAACTCGGTAGTTTTATCCAAATCGTTACAATATGATATAAAGATATTTCATTTTTTATACAGTCTAGGCAAACATCCAGAATGTTTGATGTAACTTCATTAAACAAGATACGAATGTATTATGTATTATACGCTACATTTGTTCATTTTAGAAGTGGAAGTGTTCTGAAAATTTAGACAAATTAATATTAAATAAGGAAATATATAACGATAATGAAAAAAGTACTTCTCTGTAAGTATTCATGAATATCTTAGTCCAATTATATTACTTATGCAATGTGCTAGGATCACTCCAAATACGTTACACCATCCATACTAAAATTAACTCAATTGCACGATTATCTACACAAATTAGCGAGTAACGAAAGGCAATTAAAACATAAAGTATCATAAACGATTCTGCTAGCTTTTCTAGACGACATAGTATTAGATGTAATACTAATATCAGCAGAAAATATCGGATAAAAAGACCTAAGGAACAATAGAAAATATTACGAAATCTAAAATGAAGTAGCTTTATGATTTTAATAATTACCTTCGTTTCAAACTTTGAAGTATAAAAATTCCAACAGCAAAATAAAGGAGTACACATAGGAAATAGAAAATAAAAGAAACTCCAAACCAAAGTAAGACCTCAACTGCTCGTAAAAATATCCATAATAAATCGTCTTACGCTTTACAATTTTAGGGATCACATCTGCTCTATAAACATTTCTAGAAACCAACGAAATCAAATCACTCGTGCAATCTGCAAAATCATTCAAACTTTCAACGACGTAGCTCCAACAATAAGATATAAAGGAACTTAAAGAATAAAAAAAAGAAAAGAAATACGGAAAATATCCTATATAAAGTATTTTAGGCATGACGCTCTTACCGTTAGTAACTAAGTCTCCCCTGCAAATATTTTGTAAAGCCAGCGAAACCACATTATCCGTACAGTCCGCAAAGTCGTTGAAACTTTCAACTGCACAGCTCGGACGACTTCTGAATTACCCTAAATCATTGTTTGATCCGATCGATCAGAGATTATCATAGAATCGCTGGTGTTCAAGTTCCCTGCTGGTTGTCGTGCTAGTTTTTAAGGATCACCGTGTCCGTCTCGACTCTCCATTCGGCCGGAATATGGGATTTGGTGTCACACAACGCGGCAAGGAAGTAGTCCGCGGCTTCGTGAATTAGTAATCAGGATGTGTGTCTGCGACTGACGAACACATTTTCGTGTATACAGTATAGCCACAGGTGTCTGTTCGAGCGAGCTGAAACGAAAGAATGAGAGAGTGTGAGAGAAATGAGACGATCGGTTGATCGAAGAGTGGTGCGATGAGAGGGGGATAAAGAGGAAAAGGAGAACGGAAAGAAGGAGAGAAAGAGAGAGAGAGGGGAGAGGAGGAATTGATACGAGAAAGACGATGACAAGATGAAAAATTGAAAGAGAAAGTAAAAAGGAGAAACAGAGAGAGAGAGAGAGAGAGAGAGAGAGAAAGAGAGCAGATAGTGCTGTGGTCCTCGTAAAATAGAGACACGTGGAAAGATCAAAATTTAGAAGGAAAAGCAGAGATGAGAGAAGTTATGAGAATTTGATTAATTAGTGAGAAATTCATGGCTGTTCATTTATGTTAAATATAAATGAAGGGCTTTCTAAAAAACTATATTGCGGGATATTATTTAATTTACCAATAGCATTGTTATTATATAAAATGTTGAAATAATGTACTAGAAATTTCACAGTAATGTATCGAAAATAAGAGATCCGAATGTAGTATACGTGTAACTAGAACAATCAATAATTCTCTTTAAAATAAAACTATGTACTCGAGATTAGAATTGATAAATGATTAACATTCATATCTTCTATCTATTGCTACTGTACCATTGCCCACTTAACCTATTGAAATCTTATTTTTAGGGATACACGGTTACAAGATGAATTTCCTGAAAAAAGGATTCATAGGTATATGGAAAAATGTTACATTTATTTTAGTCTAAATTAGTTAGCTTAAATTGCCGAATTATTACGAAATTTATAATACAATACGAATAAATAGAATAAGAATAAAGCTCTTTAAGATCCACTGCAATTACTTAATGCAACTTTCTCGATTTCTCATTAATAGTTAACGTAAATGAACTGCCATGAATCATATATATAACTAATAAATATAATGATAAAATAAGGAATAAATTTTAGAAGTTGTATGCCAGAGATATATGTATACAAAGAGAGGCAAAGAAAGAAGTATGACGAAGAAAGCTAAAACTGAAGAAGGTGTAAAAGCAGAGAAAAAGAAGGGGGAGACGGTAAAAACCAATATGCGTGAATCGTTTCACGATATAAGGTTCACACTGGCATTCTTCTCTGTGTCATTCGCCCCGGAATTGTAATTCATTATTCATCGAATGAGCGAGGACGTATACTGTCCCCGAATTGCTTCGCTAAAAATTCAAGTTCATACTCTGCACACGATTTCAGAGGTATACTATCGATGTTATATAGAAATATACATATGTACATACGTGTATTATAACCATTAACTCTAATTATACATATAATTCTGGGCAAAGATTACTATGGATTTGTGCAGGATATCTAACCCTAAAAGTGTAAAAATATCAGTGCACCTGTGGGAGGAATAATTAATAAATTAATATGTATACTCTATTATAAGCATTGGTTTTTAGAAAATAAAATTGATAAATGTTAAAACGCTTATAGAAAATTGTAAATCCGAAAAGTTATTAAAAAGATATCAAAACTTTCAAAAGAAATATTATTTATGTTTTTAATAAATCTTAAGAAGTAAAGAATGCATATAAAACTCTTACTCGTTATACATGTATTTATTGTGTTTATTAGAATTGAATATTTTTCTTCCTCTCCTATTCATACTGATATTTTGATCACTGTTTTAATTAATTTACTTTTAAAATGTTAGTTCTTATATAGTTCTTTAATGTTTTAGTTTTCAAATTTTAGTAACTTAATTATCCAAGTTTGGTATTTATATTATTAAATTTTTTATATTATTTACATCCATGGATGCTATAAATGATTTTAAAAATTCAGATTTTAGACGAACTCGGCAATGTTTCCTATTCATAAATCCATTTTCTATCGAATAAATCTTTTTCTATGTGTTTTGAATCACAATTTTGCACGAGTTGAAAATTCTGATTGATTTTATTCAGCTATTGATCTGAGCCAACTGTGACGTTTTATATGAGATCAATTGTATTACACGAAGCATGACCTTAAAAATTATTATTTACGCGTAATATATGAATTTACTTCGTTGAAAGAAACAACATTTTTTCTTCTGATATCTTTATGACTCATCGAAAGCAATTATTTCTATTGATGGTGCTCAAATTATATAGCTTCCTAAGCATTACCTTAAATATACTTGCATTTAAATAATCTCTGAAAACATTTACAGTATGTTCTTTTATATTATGTACATAATAAGTCATAAAAGTAATTTTGCATAAAAAGTATTGTATATTCGCGTTCTGATACATCTTCAATTTTTTATATAATATTTTTTAGAATAAATTGATTACCACTTCGTTCGCTAAGGTAGATTTAGTGTTTACAGAAATTTGCAGTCGCCATACCGTAAAGCTGACGTGAACAACTTGTTCCTTTAAAAAATTTGTTTTAAAATCAAGTAAAATCGCGCGCTGTTCTCTTCCATAGCATAACAAACAGCTGTTTTATTTTTTGACAGGTAGTTACACCATATCTCTTTTTACACTTGACGCTGATTAGACTTAACCCCTTTTAATAGTCATTTTGTTTCTGATATTTCTACGTATCAGAAATAAAAACATCTTTATTCGCTTTATGTGTTTGAATGTTTTGTTTTTGAAGCATTATTCCAGTATTATGCAGTGGAAACTGCAGGAAAAAGAAAATAATCAGAACAATATTAAACATGTTGACGTTATCACTGAATCTTTATAATAACAATTATTATTTTTAAATAATATTAAACTCTTCACAGTATTAATATTGTACAAAAACAATGTCATTCTTTATAATATATTCAGGTGATCATTTATTACATGTTACAAAATATTATTATATTTGTGTATATGTAATTATTGATCTATTCAAAATATTTTAAAATTTTAATAAAAATCATTTTTACCTTTTAGTATTAAATACTTACATCATAATTACAATGGCACAATCGCCTACAGATAACAAAGATAATATAAATCAAGATTTGTCTACATCTTGTAATGATTTCACAAGAGATTTTTATAAGGTGAGTAAGGATTTTATATTAAACATATTTTGTTGATATTATAATTATTGAATTTATTTTAGGAATTATCTTCTACCAGTGTAGGAAATATAATTAATTCACCATTAAGTATACATATGATATTGTCTCATCTTTCTCACGGCGCAGAATCTACAACCTTAAATGAATTGACTAAGAGTCTTTGTCACTATAATAAAGATTTGATACAAGAAGGGTATAAATCTTTAATAATTCAGTTAAATGTAAGATGATCATAATTATTTAAAAAAAAGTAATTACAAACACAATTAATATCTTGTATATTTATAAGGAATTGGGAAATATTAAACTGTACATTGCAAACTCAATGTACATCCAAGATGGATTTGAATTACTGGAAGAATTTTTAACAATAGGAAAGGAATTTTATCAATCCGAGATTTCAAAAATAGATTTTAGAAGTAATGTTGATGCAGCTGCGAAAATTAATAGTTGGGTTAAAGAGAAAACGAATAATAAAATATCCGATCTTGTATCCTCAGGTGAATTATATTTATTATTATTAATTATAATAATAAAATAATTACATATAATAATCAGTATGTTTTGCGTAGATGATTTTAACGAGGATACAAAATTAGTACTAACAAATGCAATCTATTTTAATGGTAGTTGGCTTAAAACATTTGATACAAAGAATACAAAGGATAAAATATTTCATGTGACAAAAACTCAAACAAGACTTATACCAACAATGTTCAACAAGTCCCAATACAGTAATGGTAACATACCAACACTGCAAGCAAAATTTATTGAAGTTCCATATATGGTAGGTTTATATATATGAACTTGATATATCAAATTCTAAACGAAATACTTTGCAGAATACAGACATAGTAATGATAATAATATTACCAAATGAAATAGATGGGCTTTCAAATTTGCAAACTAATTTTTCATGGGAAATACTTGCAAATGCACGTCGATCGTACAGTGAAATTGAGTTATATCTACCAAAATTCAAAATTGAATTTACAGTAGACTTGAAAAATATATTAAGTAAGGTATGAATAACAAATTTTATATGTTACATCATTAAAAAGTTTATATTATATCTATTAGCTTTATTTATTAACTTACGAATTTTAGCTTGGGCTAAGCACAATGTTCAAACCTAGTGCAAATTTCAGTCGTATTTCCAATACACCACTTATAGTTGATAAAATTTTGCATAAAGCAATTATAGAAGTTAATGAAGCAGGTACTGAAGCCGCGGCTGCAACAGGTGAGCTTAATTTTGAAAAAATCTAAATACATTTTACATACATTTTTAATAAAATGTAATTTATTTTCTGTTAGTTGTTCAGATGAGACTTCGACGTATGGCACATTTCAAGGAACCAGAACAATTTATAGTCGATCGGCCTTTCATGTTTATAATTGAATATAAACCGAAAAACATACCTCTTTTTATCGGAAATATACGGGATATACAAATTGCTCCCCAAAAAGATGAATTATAAATTCTTTCTACATCAATAAAGAGTGTAACACTGGATTAAAGCAAATATTTCCGTTTATACATACATATTTATACATACATATATAATATAATACATTTATTCTACATAAATATAAAAATTGTACAAAAGAAACGTGATTAAAAGTTATTTTTCTTGAATTAAAATTTTGCCCTATTTTATATAAAATATATTATAATTTTGTTAATTAAAGCAATCTTTGTAGTATATTTTTTAATAAAATTGCATAACGAATATAAATATGATTTGCAAGTAAATTATATTCCCTTAATAAAAGTTTTTAACATTGCATCGAAAATGTACGTTAATCCTATTTATCAATTCATCCCTTTCATCAAATATTTTTAGACCTAATGTTCTTTAAATGTCTTTTAATTGTGACACAGTATAATTTTTTATCTGTTAAGAAGAAAATGAACATATGATGCATTGTATTTAAGTATTATTTAAACTGTACCTGCTCCCTTTACACGAATTCTTGAATTTTATATTTTTCTGACAAGTCACTTGGTTCTATTACTTCTTTACTTTTTTGTCCTCTTTGTTCGCTCTTCCAGTACTTCAGTACTTACAATACTTACATTGTCTATTTATGCAATGAATAGTTTATCATATTTGCCTACTAAACCGTCTACAGGTTTATGCATGTCAGTTTTTAAAACTAAAGTAAAATCTTAAATTGAAGTATCGTACAAATATTAATGTGTGCAATCTTGTAATATAACTTACATGCATTATCAGGAAGCACAGGTTTCTTCAAATCTAAAGCTAAGATTTTTATAATTTAAAGTTGAACTTGTAGTTTACGATTTGAAAACAATTTCAGATTATATTCTATACTTAATTTTTTTATGATTTGATATGACATTTTCTTCGTATAATGTATAATCTGAAAAATATTCGCTAATGTTTTGTACATTTTTTAGTATAATTAAAATTAAATGTCAAATCTTTTTCAAATCTATTTTTTCCCATTCTTATTTAAGTATTAAAATACTTTAAAAGATAAGTCTCTAAATAGTATTTTATACAATAAAAATCCACTGTTTTTTGCATTTAGTACCATAGTATATAGATTTAAAATTGAACATTCTTTTATTGTAATAGCACATGTCATCATTAAACCTTTGCACCACATTTATTAGGCAACACACTGAATAATAATTTGTTATCTATAATGAAAGATGTGTAATAATTTTATTGCATATTTACATATGTTCATTTTTTTAAATGTCAGATTAAAGTTACCTTTATGATAATTTTTGCCTGGTATGACAAAGTATGGTGTTTCAAAATAATATAAAAGATGATAAGAAATATATTTTATACAAATTAAATAAATGCCTATATCTCATTTTGCATACAAAGATTTCACTTCTACTGGTGTAAAATATATATGTTTTCATTACTAAATGTTTGATACTTTTCAAAGATGCATGTATAACAGATAATAACGTTTGTTCACTTTCTTCATTCTCTACGTTTTCCTATAACATCAACAAGAGAACACTGAAAATTATCAAATCATATAGCAACAAGTTATTATAATACGTACTGTATTATCATTTTAATTCATTATAATATAGTACTTATATATAGTACTCAAAGGAATACTGTTTCCTTCGCTTGTATTTTCAAATCTGATATTGTGTTGAGAACAAAGTGGTTCTTTGAGTTTGTTACAATTTTATTAAATTTTAAATGAACTGAAAGAATAAAACTACTATAATAACAAAAGTGAAAACACCTTATTTCTTATATGAACAGATTAGGGAGAAATCTCCAAGGCAGCTTTTTGCCATATTTCTAGATGGCAATTTTACTTGTTTCACTTTATCTTTCAAAGATATTCTTCTGTAATCATCTCTTAATTCTAAATCTTTATAGAATAAACCACGATTTCAATCTTCACACAACCAACAACAAATAATTAAAGACCTATGTCACTATAACTTGTTGCTGATACTGTTGTTCTATACTTTTCAGTGTTGTCTGTTGTTGATGGATTATCTTGATATATGAAAAGAATTAATTTTCTCAATGACATAGTACTATGGATAACAGATAATACTTGTGCTGCATGTCACAATACATCATATAATGAATAAACACTAGAGGAAGCAACATCCCTGCAGTTACTTCCATTTTCTCTAATATTTAATATCTCTAATGATAACTTTTCTCAGCATTCAATATATAATATTTATTCTCTGTAACAAAAATTGCTTTCAAATTACTTTAACTTTCTGCCTGACTTATAGTAATACATATAATATATATTATATATATGGACACTCAATACATATATATTTTTTGTTTCGAAGTGTATGTCCCACTTTTCAGTCACAGAGTTAAACCTATCCAATCTTACTTATTTCATACCAATTTTTACTTAAGAACCTTTTCGCATCGCTAATTTAAAAGAGACATAACAAAATAAATTAATGTTTAAATCGTAATTTGAATAAATTGATCATAATTTAATATCAACTACATTATATAACATTTTTAAAAAGAATATATGTATATTTAAAAAAATAGATGTATAGAAAGAACTCGACCTTTCATATATCGATGATTTTTTAATATGTGGTAGGGGGGCATGATTGCGAACAACTTTTTCCTGTACATATAATCTGCGATCTTAGTTTCCCAAATATTCACAGAGAACTGTCGGTAACATTAAAATGTATTATAGTCGTGTGTCTGTAGTACACTGATATATATATATATATAATTACGAAAGTTAAGAATGATTCATTACCGCGTCGTTTTCCTTGTTAAACGATATTAGTATTTTGTGTCATATTGCCATCACATCAGGTAGTTTTTCAATTGCTCTCTACGCGTACAGTTTCGTCCGCTTTCCTTTCTCGACTACTGTTCACTTCGTGTACCCTTCTATTTAAAGGTGATTGAAATTTCTCTCAGTATTTCTGCTATTTTTCCAATTTGATTATGAACGACAATATTTAATCATCGAACATCTGAAAATTAAGGAAATATATTTAAAAACCAGATTACAATATTACTTAGTCTTATTAGAAATTTTAGAAATATATTTTTTTCAAAATCCCTAAGAAGTAGCAATAATAAAATAGTAACGAAAATACGAAAAAAAATAATGCACTTCTCTGCATTAAGGGTTCTGTTAGCACTCAAAATATCAATAATGTACAAGATAAAAAATTATACAGGTGATCATATATTATATAACTTATGAACAAAATAATTACAACTTTTTAAAATTAATTTTCAGCTTTATAAGACACCAAAAGTAGTAAACATTGAGGATTCGTTTTCCATGATGGTGAACCTTTTTTTATATATTTTCTTCGTTTTACTCAACCTTTTGCTAGCAGGCGAGTATCCTAGCTTTAGTTGTAGGCAAAGACTTTAATTGTAAACGGCGGCAACATTAAGAGTTAAAAATGAGATGAACTTTCGTTGCATTAGTAAACATTCCATAACTAATTTTAGTGAATCTAATACGACTGTAATAGTATTACCAACAGCTGTTGATGTTTAGTCAAATTTTGCTATTATTATGTTTTATTTTAACATAAAGAACGTTAATTCTTTAAAAATATTATTTCCAATCGATAAAAGTATTTTTCATGTTATTATTATTGAGAGTACACACGTAAATGTTTTTAAATATACTTTTTGATATTAAGAACAACTGTAGACTAAGTTATAAATTTATCATTAATAGAAACATACAATAATATATATTTTTAATTGTTTGTTCATAGATGCTACTAAAAATGCTACAATTTTCTTGCGTTTATTCGAAAGGTAATCATATATACGCAAAATCAATGTCATTCGTATTTTTGTGTATTTCATAACTATAATTTATTGTTTAAAAATATGCTCATTTTATTTACTGTAATCTACATACACATTTTAATGTAATTTCGCTAGTTTGTTTATTTTTCTAGATTATTCATTATATATCATTCGTGTAATTAAAAAATTGCTTTCTTTTCAGGGATGGCTCTCATTTTGATGCGCACGTATTAAATATAAATGAATTGGAAAGAATGGCAGATTATTTGCGAAATGATAAGAGCATTGCAATCTACATTCATGGGTATCTAGATAATGTAACTACTGAAGATGTGCAACTTGTAACACGTGGTATGTTACGATTCGAAATTTCGCGCGACTGTAGAAGATAACTTTTAATGGAAAATTAATCTTCCTTCACAAATTATTGCAGCGTATTTAGAAGCCACGGATGACAACGTTCTTGCGATCGATTATCGAGAAATTGCTATGGTCAATTACGTAATCGGTGCTTCATTGCTCAAGGTAGTCGGCAAACATTTCGGCGAAACTTTAAACTTTTTTGTGAGCTCCGGTGTGAATCCGAAAAAAATACATCTAATTGGACATTCGATGGGCGCGCAGGTGGCTGCATTCACTGGACGTAATACGAACTTTAGACTTCCCAGGATAACAGGTGCTATCTTCTATTTCATTCGATATTTTATGAGACTAACTTTTGAGATTACTCTTTGAGATTAACTTTTGAGGTTAACGAAATAATACCAGAAATTCTGTTTGCAGGATTAGATCCCGCTGGACCCTTATTCTACATTCTCAATAGTCGATTAACTCGTAACGATGCTGACTTCGTAGATGTTATCCATACCGACGCGGGCTTTTACGGAATAGCTTTGAATAGTGGCCACGTGGATTTCTATCCGAACGGTGGCCACAGACCGCAACCTGGTTGTATGCTATTTGGTCCACTTTTATCCGTAACAGGTTTGTATTCCTTTATTTTGAAATTTTCTATTTTTAAGATGGTAATTTTGGAAAACAAATGCGATTACACGCATATGTCATGAAGCAATGTCCCGAAGTTTAGATATTAGATTCTACGTGTTGATCTATTACGATTATTTACTTTGTAATCATGATTAAAAAAAAAGGTTAGATTTACAAAAATAAAAAGACTTCGGTTCAAAGACATTTGGAAATTAAAGAATATCAATTTGGAAGTTTTTATTTATCGAATTTAAATTCAAAATAATATAAGCTAAGAAAAGAGATTATGACTAGAAACGTATACTACGTGCATTAAATAATTATATAGATGTATTTGATATCGTAAAAATTGTAAATGTTTTTTGACGTTGTAAATTCGAAGCGTCAAATGATTAATATTCGAGGAATATATTTTTATATACAATTTTTGGTTCACTTTTCTGTATGATAATAGCCACACATATGGTATAATAGATTCGTTAATAATGTTAAAAATGCAGTATTATTGCAGCTATTCTCGAAGATGCCAAGAATCTCGTACAACATATCTCTTGATTGAGAATGCTGTTTGTCCGATGATAACAAATAGAAAACATAATTGCATGGTCAGATAAAACCGGTGCGATAAGCTTGGGACGAGAGTTGTTACAACAGACATCGTTTCGTACGGTTGCATGTGTACAACGCACTCGAGCATTGCGTGAAAATGTAATGTTTATTTCGTACGGACGTAGGAAATATATCCAGTGACGGATCTACGAGTTTTAGAGGGGGGGGGGGCGAAATGTGTGAAAGTACATAAGTACATTGTTGACCTTTTCTTACAAGATTTAAAATTTGTTTGTAATTTATATTATAGTATCTCTATGTCATACTATAGCTTACATAATTAAATTCACATTAATTATGTATGAGTCTTTTAGAATGTGATAATACTGATATTTTCATATTTTATTACTCTTGGGGGACCGATCTCCTCCCCCTTAATCTATCACTGGGTATATCGTACGAGTGTTGATTCTTGTCGCGTCATAAAACTCAATAAAAAAATTTTTTTAAATGTGAATTGACTTTGAAGTGCATTAAAAACAATAGAATAAAATTTAAAAAAAAATAATTTTAATTGTTGAAATTTGCAAGAAAGAAGCTTTTTTGCACTAACAATTTTTTCAATTTAACAATTTTGACAATTTTTTCTAACGACCCTACCAGAAAAATATTCTCTACCAAATGCAAAATATGTAAAGAGAAGTACATAAAGAGAGAACCTTTGCATTAACAACAGCTTACAATAAAGAAATCAAAAACTGTTTGTGAACGAAATCGTCAGGAGAACATTCTGTAGAATGTACAAAATGCATGTGCACGTGACGCACGTCCTTTAAACGTTCGTCTGGCTTATTATACTTAGAGGCATATTTACAATACAAAATGTACGTTCAGCGCAAATATGTCGAAGAGAAAGGTTTTAACACAACACAAAATGCAGGTTGCAACATAGCGTCAATATTGACGCACACCGCTCATGTGTGTATTTTTAAAACGCACGTCGGGCAACGAACATCGTTCCAACGCTCGTGTGGCCGCAACCTAAAAGCTAATATTCTCTTTTGTCTGTTACAGATCTCTGCAGTCATCACAGGTCTTGGAGATTTTATGCAGAATCAGTTAAAAACCCTAACGCTTTCATTGGTAAATGTGGAGTCAACTGCAGCAGCAGAGATCTTGTTCCAATGGGTATTGCTACACCAAGTAATATGTTAGTATTATTTTTTTAAATTAATGATAGCGTTTAATTTATTCAAGTCCAACGCTAATTCAACGTTTCAACTTTATTGTGAAATTGTAAAATTTTCAGAGCCTTAAATTTTCGATAATGTTATATTTATATATCTTTCGCAATGGCTCGATAAAAGTTATTTTTTTTTTTATAAATTATTCATGATTCTTCAATAAAAAAATTTCTATCTTGTTCCTTAGAAAAACATTTTGGAATAGAAAACAAAGTCTCTTTAGCTGTTCTTTCTTTCGTTTGTATTATTTTTTCTATTTTGTAATTAATCGTTTTTGTTCTTTTAGGACAGGTAAATATTTTTTGACAACATACGCGGAGAGTCCTTTTGGTCAAGGAGAAAGGAGTATTTCTCTTCATTAGATCTTTAGTTAAAAATCTTCCATACCTATATGAGACGATTCAATTTAAATACAAGGCATACGTTTTATTCATGAACTAGAAAATGAGCAAACGAGCAATTAATCTAGAAAATGCATCTGTAATATACACTTTATATTTGCCAAAAAACCAGAATATTTCTTACGCCTTTCGCTATAATTATATTATAACGATATTAGTAATAGAATTATGCAATTTATATAATTTATGTACTTGTATATTTTTAAAAGATTTCAGTAAACCTTTAATTAGATTTAATCAACTGTTTAATCATTTCTAAATCTGTCCGGCGACCAAATCCCTTCAACGAGAAGTAGCTTGGAGGAACTTTAAGACAAAGTTCTACAATCTGTGTACTATCTAGAAAAGATGCGCATCTGTCCTTGTTGAACATATTACTGCCCTCTCTGTCTAGTACTCTTCACCTGTTCTTATCGCACTATCCTGCGTTCTTTGTCTACGGATAAACCATGTAGTGCCATCTATCCTCCCACGCTCCAAGTCGCTGTTCTTTCCGCTTTCAATAGATGTCAGCACATGGTTTGTCGCACAAGCTCGCGTTCTTTGTTTACGGACAAACCATGTAGTGCCATCTATCCCACACGCTTCAAATCGCTGTGTGAATTTTCTTTCAAATAGTACAAAATTGGCAGTCGTACGTACCTTGCTATTAAATATAAGCTTTTGAATACAAGTTCTTATTAATATTTAAATTTCTTTTTGCTATTGAGCAAGGAGAGACAATGCTAAATTATTGATTCAGTACTCGCGAGATAAACATTTGTTTAAGTTAGTTTATAATTACTCTTAATAGTTTAAAAACTGAACTAACTAAAAATTGGAAAATATTAAGATTATAATAAGTTCTGCACGAAATCACCGTTCCAATCAGTTGCAGAAGTATAAAATTCTATACTTTCATTGCAAGCTGTCCTATTTTATACCTTATAATTTCATAGGGAAACTTAGTTTTAATTCCAATCATTGGTACACTGAATCGATAACGTCGCATGCGACATGGAGATGATATGAGGACTCAAGTAACTTCCAAAACGTGGGACACGAATAAGGATTGAATGTTACGTCTATTCTGTACCTCGTCAGTGATATAGTATACATATTTAATTGCTTTTGTACATTTGTTATTATTGTTATAATTAGTTAATATCTTATGCACGCCAGCTGCCTTATGATGCCGCGCAAATGCCGGATAGTGGCGTCGTCATACAGAGTCCGCTGAAGGCAACTACTTAGCGGTTATTCAAAAATGAGCGGCAAAATACTGCGCTGTATAACGAGCTTTTGTACAACTTTTGGTAGTCATCTTCGCACAAGAAAAATCGTTTCATCTTTATCCGCCAAGCAACAAACAAACAGCATTTAGAAAAGAATTGATGTTCGTAGCTTAATGAAACTATGATATCTGTAATTTACATATGGTCAATGTAGTCTATTAAATTTCCTATTTTAGTTACAATCTTTTATAAGTCTAGTTGCAAGTTAATTTAAAAGTACTATTTATTATGCAACGAATCTATGTAGGATAAATTATGCTTTATATTATTTATTAGTAAGGGGTTACAAGTAATGAACATTCATTTTTATCAGCTTTTATATATATGACAGCCAAACATTTCATTTTTTAAAAACGCCAAATACAAAATTTTTACGATTTTTGTAAAAATATGGAAATACAGTATCACGAGGAGGATCAAATAAGTCAGATAAATATATTTGTTCTCGTATATATACAAATTGCTCTACAATAATATCAAGGAACAATATACTCATTCAATTGATGATTTTTAGTTGATCTATTCTCATATCACGAATCATTGCGAGTTTGGTTAAGGCCGCCTTTCGAAATTCTTGCCTTCGTATTTACCACTCTTACAACTCTATTTACTATTAATTCCGTCGGTATTGTACATACAGTAAAAAATTGACAACCACATAATATAAAATAGCTCATCGAGAAACAAATGTTAAGTTTATATAGAATATGCTCCCCAAAATATGTCAAAATGCTACTACAAGCTTGAAGAATTAAAGACAGAATTAACAAGAAAATATAAGACAAACTAATATAATATATAAGTGTAATAATAATTTATAAATACGATGCTAACTTTTTTAATAACAAAAGAATCTTCCTTTTCTTTTTACCTTAGACTGTACAATATTTGAAAAAATGTGTGAGGTCTGTCCAGTTGTATTGAATGAATCGTTAAAGTTTAAATTGAAATAACCATCACTTTAAAAAATATATCAAAGAGCTATAATATTATGGATCGAAACAACAGCAATTTTATTACTGTATATCAAAACCAACAGTATCGTAACGCGCATAATACTTGTTTTTAACCATCAAATTATAGTTACAAAAATATGTATATATTGTTGTATGCAACTCACAAGATTCTTTTATTTCTTTCGACGATACGTTGTCGAAAGAAGTCACAATAATTAAGCGAGTAGTAAATATAACCGTATGGCGTTAAAGCTAGCGGCAGCACTTATCTTTAAAGCTACTTTATTTATTTGTCACTCATACATCATGTTTCCTGCTAATTCGTCAAATTCATGTAGATTTAAAATTTTTGTTAATATTATCATTTATATAAACAGGCTTGGCCAATACAGGTATTAAAATAATTTCAAAATCCGATAGAAAAGATAAAACTGACAGAGACATACTATCGAACAATCTTAATGAAATTTGCAATTGCTTCAAGACCATTCTATAGTATGTCACAATTTTTTGAACAATGTCGGTATTTCCAAGTACATTACAAGCCTATTATGTATACGCTAATTCATAGCTTCATCGAATTTTCGAATTTTCATTTTTCATAAATCTGACATGAATAATTGTAACAAGAGGAAGACCTTAAAAGTTTTTACCGGCACATTAAGGATACAAATTATTAACATGTTTTATCTCACGCATCCTTTCGGAATATACATAATCTCTATTTACGCGAATATTTTACAAATCTAAAATCGAAAATACGATACAGTAGTAAATTTCAACGTTGTTATATACAGAGTGATAATCCAAGAAATATTGGCTCCCCTTGCACGGAATAAATATATCTCTAAAACGATTACGGTTTCTTAATCATTTCGAGTGAACAAAAGCCGTATATCTTCTAGGTTCATAGCTTTTGGCGAAACACGTTAAAACGGATATCAAAGCAACATGATTTCGCATCTCGAAGCTTCCAAAATATTTATGCAACGAAATATTCATATCGATAATACAATACTTCGAAATCCTCCGATTTTAGGTATTATCCCACCTCATCACCGTTTGCAAAAATATTTCCTTACAATTAAACGCTTATATTTATGTTTCTTGTCATTAGTGCTGCTTTCTTCTTCCCTATTTACCACCTACCTAATGATAATAGTCCTATGTGATGGTTAATAATACATTTTGACCGGAAGCAACGCTAATTTGCCAGCGACTGCAAATGGCACGACTCTTTCAGCAGCCGCGCAACGTAAAAGCGCTTCTATTTACCGTTTCGTTACATATTTAAGCAAACCTCGTTCTCAGAGAAAGTCCGTTGCTCCTCCATTGGCAACTCTACACCGTCTAACACTTCTTTAATATTCACAGATATCTACCATTATTTAAAATTATTTGTGCGATAATAGCATTTAAAGAAGATGAACACAAGTGATGTGTCAGATCATTCCATAAGTTGTATTGTCACTAAATTAATTTTTAGGAGAATAGCTGATATTCGTTTATATGCGCTATTTGCTTCAAATTTCTTGAATAGTAAAATATTCATAGAAAATTTTGGCCATGAAAGGGAAGACTTGTTTCGTAATAGAACATTAAGAATCATTGGGAATCAATAGTTAAAAAAAAGCTTACAATCACGATAATTAGCATTAAAGATCATGTTCCAAAATCTTCATTACATTTAGATTTCATAAAAGAGAAGGTTTATGTTCTTTAGGTTTATGTTTAGAATGTAAAAGACTTTTAGAAGCTAATGGTTAGGAAAGAAGGTTGCAATCACGATAATTGATATTAAAAATCATCTTCCAAAATGTTCATTGCTTATGGAACAATCTAATAGTTGTATTGCACGACAGACATTATTCTTTTTATTAAATCGTCCGGTATAACGCCATTGTTTAGACTAATTGCAACAATATCATCCCGACAGTAACGATAAATAGCGTAATTACAGGAAAAGGATGGGAATGAATCAAAGATGCGCAAGAACTTCGACAGCTGCTACTGGAGGTGTTTGATCACCGCTCAAAATGACTGGTTCTGATTCTGTCTGAACGATCCTGACCAGATTCGCGTCCTTCTTCGATGGCGTGACATTCGTGTTCGATGCAATGTTCGATCTAGTGCAATAGCTCGGCGGTCTGCTTTCTCTAGTCGTGCCGGGAGTCACAATGCTTCCAGCGTTGGATCTGTAGGTCGGCGGAGGTGAGGACGTTGGCTGCAGCCGATCCAGAAGGAGCAGTCGAAGCCTGTACTCTTGCATACTCGCCTGGAATCAAACAAATCATGTTTAAGTTCTCATCTTCTCTCTTTAAGTACAAATTTCGTAGAATACATAAAAATATACAAAATATCCAAAATGGTATACCCTATAATTCTTAATGCATGAAACAAATTTCTATGTAGGTTTCAGTTCCAAAAATATGAAATTTCATAAAAATCTACAGTGTAGTTATTCGTAATAGATTTTTGGGTTTCATGTAAAACGATAGTATCCAATCTATAATGTATTATTAGGGAAACGATTGATCAACCTGAAAAATAACAATTTAAAACACATAGTAAATGTTATAGGAAAAACATAATAGCAAAAGTCAAATGTTGCAGAATAATAATAAGTTAACAGTTGAACATTTCAGAATCATAGTGATCTATGATGATAAATCACTATACTAGTTCATGAAATACAATTTTGCGTTTATTATTATAAAAAGTTCATTATATTTCTTCGCTCAGTGAAAAAGAAAAACAAAGAAGATAGGAAATGAAGAGAAAGAAGAGAGAAAGACGAGGAGGTGTTGAAGACGTTTCATAAATGAATAACATAAATCTAATTTGAAAAGAAGATACGGAACATCTGTTGGAAATCGAACAAGCTCACAAGTAATAAAAGACAATTTTAGAGTGTCACCTGATAACTCGGAGGTGGCGTTCTAAATTGGAATTCCGGATAAATCATGGCAGCGTACGGATGAATTGGCCTCGCCGGCGGGATCCTGCTCGAGATCCCCGTGAAACCAAAGAAACTGCCACAATTTTCTCGACTGGTCACTCGCCACGCTATAGCGCTCACAGTTACCAGAACCACTCCTATACCTGGAACAGAATATATATACATCGTCTCAAAATATACTCTTCTTACCGAAACTAAATGTTTGTCTAATTATTTCGAATACTAAATGTTTGTTAAGTGACTTTATTTTATAAATCATCTAAACATATATAACGACATCGATCTCGGTTATTTTTGTATAACATTAACAAAGAAGCATTGGTTAACTAAAGGCTTGATTAAAATCACAATTGAATAAATTATTTTACTATAAACATGACAGTCAATTTAGTAATTCCAGCTATTGAATTCAGTTATACATACATATGTAATGAACATGATCGATCGTGTCTTTGGATTAACGTAATTTTTTTATATCGAGCTTCGTTGGAACCGGTTTGTTTAATATATTTCTATGTGCATCGCAGAACATAAATTATTAATCTCGAACGCTGATCGATGTATCGTAGAAGCACTCGGAAATGGATGCGCTTTACAAAAAAAAAAAAAAAAAAAAAAAAAAAAAAAAAAAAAAAAAAAAAAAAAAAAAAAAAAAAACGCTTATTTTCAGTACGTAAAATAGATTCCTTTTACATCAAAAATCAATTTAGTAAAAATATAGCGACGCAGATTCGCTGCTGGTAGCTACGAAAATGTATAACTACAACAGAAGCGTGAACGGTGTCTAATAATTTATCTCGCTGGATATAAATGGCATGCGATAAAATCGAAATATCGAAATATCGAAAAAATATCGAAATGTGAAACGTGGCTCGAACCGCAAAGTTTTAGGCAATGGACGAACTCGAAGGATGGTAAAAAAAAAAAAAAGAAACGGGGGTCAAAAGCGATCTAGCCAAGTTACGAGCATACGAACGAATGAAAAGTCGAGTGAAATGCAACGGGCAGGAAAAGCAAAGATGACGTTGGTCGTTAAACATTGTCGCGTGTTCTCACGAGTCGTGGCATGTGAAAATAGTGAGAGCTAAGAAAACATCCTTGGAGGAAACGAATGATCCAAGCTTTCGCGGTTCCACACCCAGCCGCGCTTCCCTCGCGGCCATCGAAATATCTTTTCCACTCTTTTCGTCTTAATCCTTGTAATTTCTTAACTCGACCCTGCAATCTTCTTTCGTCTCGCTCGACTTATACAGCACTTTACTATTCGCATTTCCTATCATTTGCATTTAAAATTTTATTTTCTCTTCGATACCCGGCTTCCAGGCATTTACTTTTTTAATTAGATACGCTAACCTATAGCGTTCATAAATGCATATATAGGGTGGCTCTATCTAACTTTATCACCTGAAATATCTCGTTTGTTTTTGATAACGTTAAAAGAAATCGTTTAAAAATCGGATACAGGTCGAATGGTTTCGAGATGGACATAATTTCACGTGTGATTAGATTTTTTAAACGGCATTATTGATAGGGTTACATGGTCATCGATGTGTTCCTAAATGGAATTACATATTTCTTAATAGATCCATCTTGGCATTCCTTATAAAAAAATAGTACCAGGCTACTTATTATGTCGAAGAAACACAAAGTTTCGTAGATATTGCTGTTAAAGTTTGTTTTATAAAATCCTTTCTTGTATTTCATACGTTGAATTTAACAAATGGAAGTTAAAATATCCGGCAAGGTAATAGATTTTCGTATTAAAAAATATATGATTTCGTTCGATAAAAACGTCTGTGACCATCGTATGTTTTCTATGCGTTCTACGAAAAAATGAAACGTCTCAAATTACGTTCCTCTCGATGCCACTCAACTTGTATATATACATTTTTAACATTTGAGATATTTTTCGACATTTTTTAATATCATCGATATCAGACATTTTTCAATATCATCGATATCGGACATTCCTCAACATCATCGATATCAGACATTTTTCAATATCACCGATATTAAACATTTTTTAATATTCATCAATTCATATCAAATGTCAAGCGTCCGAATATACCTGTGATTACTGTTGTCACTCTGAAAATCCATTAGTCCGGGAAATATATTAATTTCAATATAAATTGATCGACGACCTCGTGGAATGACAATATTCAACCAAACAAACTTTCAAAACTGTATACTACACTGTACATTTACGTACATTATATATCCCATTATGAACGAAACTATGCGTCTAACTAAATAACCGAACAAAAAATCCATATTGCTCCACTTTCCGATATCAAATTCATTTAGTGGCCGAGCGAAAAAATTCCACGGAAGCGTAACGAATAATAATCGTGATCTCGTTAAAACAGTTAACAAATCGATTCCCGCGGTGGTCAGCCATGTTGCTGAATTAGCATGATTAGGTTAAGATAAATTTCACGGTCTAACTAATTTTCATCAACGCACGGAATTTGGATAAAGTACGCGAATACGATATATAGTACTTTGCGAAAATTAAATTTTATGGCGTAGTATATTTCGATCTACGTATTCAGGCTCTTAATATCTGCTAGTTATCGATATGAAATTCGAGTAGCAGTCGGCGTGTTGACTGAAATGAGAAAGCAAAGGAGAGGAAAAAGAGGTAGTAAAGAAAGAATGTTAATGGCGCATAGAGAATTGAAGGGGAAGATGTGAAACATGGGACAAAAATATACAAAAAAATATACAGCACGTTTCATTTTTATCCCCTCAAAAGGTTTCGGCATATTTTACGATTAAGAATGAGGAAAGAAGGTTACATAAACATAGGATCAAAATTATAGACGACTGGTTTCTTGCTTGATTTATGCTGCCTTCGGTGAAATACGAGAAAATCAAAATGAAATTCAGATGGCAGCAGAGTCAATTTATCAACGATGGCAATTTACGAGCATCGTCGACACTTTGAAGAAGAACTTCGGTAAACATGAGCAATCGATCGAACGAGAATCCAGTCATTTATCGTGTTGTTATTTTTATCGTGACTTTCTACTAATGAAGCATTTGCGACCCTGCTTTTGTATAACGTTTTCGTTTTGCTTTTAATCGTAGAATGTTCTGGCACAGGTTTGGCAAGGCAAAAATGAAATGCTGTGTATAAATGTATAAAAAATATATATTTTTTGTAAGTATTATATTATTGCATTTTATTACTATTGTATTATTTATTATATTATTACATGTACTAGGTTATCCCAAAAGCGTCCTTCGCTATCTGCACGCAGTTGCTTTATCTGGCAATGTTTCTACAAACGTGAAATCTAATCTGCCAAATAGAGCAGTGTAATAGAACAAAATGGATCATACGTAATTCAATAAAATAATATAAAACAAAAATATTGTGCATGTATTATTTGCTTATAAAGCGAAAGAAACTTTTCGGACAACCTAATATATTATGCAAAATATTATATAAAATATATTATATATGAAACATTTGCAGAGAAATCAGAAGGAAAGCACCAGGAAATAAGAAAGATACGTTAAAGGCACACAGAGAGAAGAAATTGCGAAATACGAAATAAAAGTATAAAAATATATATAAAGAATACGTAAAGTATACAAAATTTGCGCGACAGTCAGCGCGTTGAAGGTGAAAAAAGAAAGCACGAGGGACTAGGAAAAAAAATGTTAGAGGATCACGGAGGATCGAAGAAAGAAGTTATGAAATACGGAGCAGCGGCAACGAGAAACCGCAAGGGGCCCGTTGGTCGACCAGATCGACCGATCGTGGCGCTATACGAAAGAAGGGAGAACCGTGCTGGCAACTGGTTACTTTCTAAACGTGGGCATGTAACCTGCGACCCGCATAGAATGCCTCTCACAATGGGAGAACGCGCTAACCTACAGGGATCGTACGCCTACACTACACGTGGAGGGACCGTGAGATTCGCGGAACATAAAATTGAGAAATCTCCAGGGAAACGGATCGATGCGATGCGATGCGATGGTCTCGTAAAATGTTCTTAACCCGTCAGCTACCATGTTACCCATTTAGGGGACCGTAAGATCGAATTTGTACGAATTTCATGAAATCCAGCGGAGATTCTTTTTAACTCAAAAAACATATACGTACAAATGTTTCGCGTTTTAAAAATATTTCTTTTTTGTAATTCATAGAAAAGCAATATTCATAGAAAATCAGTCGAAACGTTTATGTTGTGCGTTAAAAATTAGAAGTCAATGAATTAATGCCGTTAATGATATCCATACCATTGATACTATTAATTAGTTAAAATATTCTGTCTAGTATTTTGTTCATTTTTTAATTACCTCGCATGTATTTCAAGCGTGTTACAACACAGAATAATTCAGCTCGCTGTTAGAAGAACATCAAAACTTATAAATATAATATTTCAGTAATTTAATCCGTCCAAAATTTAGTAAGAGTAGATATTCTGGATATCTCTAGATTTCCCGTTGTGAAAGTGTTGAACCAATTTCACACGATAGTACCCGGGCTATGAGGATAGAGATTGCTTACTTTCTTCGATTCAATAGCATTAACGAACCGTTAAATCCAATGGGTTTATTAAGTAGGTATTAAGCCGAGCTGAATTTCGTGTTACGCGAAAACGCAATGGAATTCGAAACTTTGTTATTGTAGAAAAGAAAACGGTAAGCGAGAACTTAGATAAATACATTTCCTTACGTAAATATTAAGGCTCGAATAATTTAGTCCCATGCAAAATATAATTGGGCCAGATTACTAAAAAAATGTTCTACAAGTGAGATAAATGTAGGAAATAACGTATGATATCAGCCTAATTTCATATGCCATAAATAGCCTAATGCTAATGCTAGCCTTTTTAATAATGAATGTATTCGTTAATGCATTATAAAGTATAGTATTTGATCTTACGGCACTGCTCAATTTTGATTTCAAATATCTTTTTATACAGCAAGTAGCTTGTTAATTATTTGACAAATTAAAAAATTCGCTGTGTATGAATAAAAGTTTATAGCTTCATGATGCGTCCAATCATATTCAATAAGTCTCGTGGATCGTATATTTTTATTAAACAAATATTTTTATTAAATTTATGTATATATCTTCCACGAGATTATCCACTTTTACTTTTAACATGAAATGAACTTCCTCGCAGACGTGTTATGCAAAGCATTGAGAATATTCCGTAATAAGAGAATAATACTCGCTTCTTTCCATACATTTCATTCCCTAAGAAAACTTTTCTCTATTGTAAACAATTTTTTTTTATTGGGAAATATCTGTATATCCCATTCAATCTTTATACTTGAAGAGAGATTTGAAGATTAGAGTTGGGAAAATGATGAAAGATTTTCCAAGTCTTATTTGACCATGTATTCTCCGAAACAGATGTCCTTCTTCGGAATCGTTACACCAGGCTTAGAACAACGTGACACGAATATACGAAATACACCTGTCGAAGCAATTGTTTGATAATAATAACATTAAATTTGTGAACAAGTACAAACTACGATGTTTCTTAGGAACGAAGACGAACCTTCGTGTCTACTATTCTAATAAATTATATGCTTGCTATTTCATCGGAGTCTTGTGCGAATCTTTTCTATTTTTCAACTATAACTGTATATAATTCCTATTTAAATAGTTTCAAGGGAATTTCTGAACAATAACGCTCTTAAAGGTAATATTTAAATAATCTTAAGAGATAATGACACAGTAGCATCTATACTTAAACATTTATCAAACCTAAACTGTTGTATTTTGCAATCTATCTAATGTATCGACAAAAAGATTTTACTAACATACAAGATAAATATTATTTGATTATTCTGATGATAACATTGTACTGTACTGTAGAATAAACGTAGAATGGAAGATTGGATAGCACTAAACTTTTGTACGGTAATGTATGCATGTTCTCTTTGGCTATTATTCAGTTCTTTACCGAAACGGAATGTACTTTGTGAAAAGACTAGTTGGAGCAGACAAAGAGTGAAAGATTCTTTTGTACTAAAATATGCGATATTTAAAACCGCTAGAAATCATCGGTCGACTGATGCCCAAAGATATAAAGCATTGTGAATATAGCTTGCAGTATTCCCTACCTATCAATGATAAAAATAATAAAAAGTAACGGCAAGCTTAAATATTTATTTAACGTCTTTAATATTAAGATTATTTTCTAATTCCTCTCGGACCTTTTAAGTAAATTTCCCAAGTGAATTGTTAGAATTATCTAAAATAATCTAGTTGTAATTAAACGCTTTCTACATAAGTGAATTTTCCTTAGTAACAGTGTCATTTTTATTTAATAAACTATACCTAAATCTTTTTCTTACACGCACAAGATTTTCCTTCTAAAAAGTACCTATCAAATATTCTTTGTAACATAAAATACAAAACAGAGTAAACTTTCTTAGAACGTACCAATAAATGTAAGGACTAGATATACAAATACTCATAGATAACAGTACATATAAGAATATACGTGTGTATAAATGTAAATGCTTATACAGATCAAACAGATGCGAGAAGATCATCCTAAATTCAAGCATCTTTCAGTAGAACACAGTAGCTACAAAAGGTGCCTTCTTATCAGATACGTTCCACTTTCATAGTATCAAATTTTTGTAATCATATGCAAGTGCCATTAGATCCTACAAAATGTAATACACTTGGACCTAATTAATTAACCCTGTAAATACCATAATAAGTGCAATGGCGTTCCAATATCTTCTGTTGTCACCGTATACAAATATACAAACGTAAAAATTGATCGTCAACTAATAAATCAAATGACATGAGAAAAGTTTGATTCATTACCGATCATAAGCAGCGCTACAGCGATGTGATCGCGACCAGAAGCCCTGAGGGCCCCCAGCAGAGCACCAGCACCCGCGCACACCAGGCCAACTACTCCGACACCCAGTATGGACCAACGCACAGGAGGGGAACCGAGGCCACAACACTGCTTCGGTACTGCATCCCTGCAAGACAAGAACCAACCGTTGGAATGACCCACTGACACGTAAGTTTACTCCTGGTAAGTTGGCAAGTCGCTCGACACGCTTGTCCTCTACTATGCTTGGCTACGCTCCGCTATGGTCGTCATACAGTCAGCTATGTCCATCTTCTCATCTATCAAACTAATTTTTATCTGTTATTTGACCAGCTAGCTGTTTTTGACGAGTAAAGGACGAAATAATTCGTCGTGAAGAAATGGCAATATTTTGCGTTATGACGAGCTCTGTCAGTAATAAAATTAAAAAATAAGACAATCATTTCGTTACAACTTAATCCTATGTCACACATATGCTATGTTTGACGAGTATAGTCGTCGTCGCTTACTTTTACATTTTAGGAACACAATTTTCAGAGAGGTCGCAGCGGCTGACTGGTTAATCAGTTTCATGAACAACGCGCGAATGTTCCAATTAACAATTATGTAAATACATTGGACGACAGTGACGAGATCTTATATTCGTAAAAGCAAGTGAAATTTGAATATGCGTATACACATGTGCTTGTCAGATCGCTGTGTAACTTTATAACAGCGTAAAGTTTATTACATGAAACAAATTTATAGATTTTGCTGAATTAGATGTATGTAAATTACATCAAACTCTATAATGCAAATTATTACATGAGATTATAGAAATTGTTAATTTTATAACACAGTGTATGCTATACGTTATATTTTATTTTATATATATATAAGAATAGCATATGGTACAATGAAATTATTAATAAAGGACTATGTCAGAGAAAGAGAAGAGATCCTAAAACTGTCGATATGAACAGTGACGCTATAGCCTAAAGAAGACTGCAGAGGATACTTTTTGTTACCCTAGTAGCTAGTCTCTAGAAAGGTTTCTTGCGTCTGAAATGGCTACTGTCCATGTAAAATGTAAGACATTTACTTAATACTTTACGTGTTTTAACTTCGTCATAGTGCAACGGACATAGCAAAAAACATTCGTTTCACACTTGGCGAAAGTGCTGCGACTGTTCGTACTTGTTATCAATGGATTGCAAAGTTGTCTGCCGTGACAGGTTTAAAGTATATACGCGAGAAACATACAACTAATTATTTGTAACATTGGATGTAGACTCGCACTACCGACCACAAGTATTATGATAGGACATTCTACTCGCTATTTATTTTATTTATTACTCTAACAAATTTGACTTTATGCTGTATATATGTAAAATGATGAAATATCAGATTTATAATAAAACAGCGCGAATTATAATAAATGGTGCAATATCCGTGGCCGGCAATGTGAAATTCACAATTCATCAAAGTATTAACAAACTATCAAAAATAGTAACAGAAATGTGTGTAAAAGCCATATGTACATGGTTTATTTATCTATATGAATATCAATGTGTAATAATGCAAACATCTATATAAACTATTCTGGTAGAATCGTAGAAAACGTTCTACATATAGTGAAAACGTACATAGCAATCTAACATTACACAAGTTGTACAAGTTATACAGGTTGTCTTCCGCAACCGGTTAGAAGCGGCGGTTTTGTTACTAATTTTAAAAGCTAAAGTATCAAAAATTGCCAAACGATAGTGAAAGCGATCAATTCCAAGATTTAAACTCTATTTTACTCTTTTTTTCCAGTAATAAGAACTGGTTAATCGCATAGTGGGAGACGAATACATTGATTGCTATGAATCAAGTTAAATCGGGTTTACTAGGATAATTTTATGATATCAGTAACATAAATGTTTAGAAGATGCTGATATAATCTATACGATTATCTGTTCAATGAAAAACACGCCACAAATATTCAAAAGTAAAACTGAATGATAAATATATTCCATACAAACTGTTACATACCCGGTTTGTATGTATAATACATCAACAAAACATCAATGCAATATTCACCATAGAGGAATTCTTTGAGATAGTAATTAATATTAGTGTACGATTATTGGAATAAATATTTTCATTTTCCTTCTTCTATGAATAACTTTGCATAATTATTTTTCCTTTCAGTTAAAATCCGCTTCGATTAGAACTCGCTCATTAAGTTATTTTTGGTTTTAAGTTTAGCAACGAGTAAAAACTATGGCAAACTTAAATAATTTGTTTAATCCATAACGATGCTAATAATTTGTCACCAATCAAGAATATACAAAACCATAACAAATTTAAAAAAATCTATTCAATCCATTGTATTAAAAGATAGTAAAATTTTCATATGTTCCTCACAAATTTACCATTTACAAAAAATACACTGGAAAATAATAATATGTATAAGCTGTGTACATGTGTTTAAAGCTTATAAAATATGTATTTGTATTTGCATATATGTGAACGTAACTTTAGAACGACTCTAACAATAATTGACAGTGTTTGCGCAACATCAGGAAAAAAATGAAACGTTAGTTTTAGATGCAAATACACAACATTCGATAGCGAAAATGCATAACATATTTTTATGATCTCTTCGACGTCAACAAATAAATAAGCACGTATAATTTTATACGATGGTTGAACGAACGTCCAGAGTTCAAAGGGGCGTTGTAATGTATATAGGGAATGTAAAAACGGGGCGAGACTCGTGCGACAAGCGTCGAAGAACATACTTGAAAACGTTTCAAAAAGAAACGTTCGTAATGGAGCAGCAAAGTGCACAAAGTCGTGTATCAGAAGCGTTCGCACATTGTCAAAAGCAACCACGAGAAGAATTCACGAGTGGCAGACGGTAGACAAACCATCGCCTGTTTCACTAATGTACGAATCTGATTGCTTTTCCAAACTCATTTTCTATGCTTATATATTTTAATCTTTCTATAAGATATATTCTATATACACAAAATTATGAAATATCAGCATTGATTTATCTAGAATTTAGAAAGCTTGCAACGTTTTTAAAATAAATAGTAAAAAATGTTCTTACAAGGTATTGTTGTATTATACGCGATACTATTACGAAAAATTGTATATGTAACATTATAGCAAAAATATATAAAATTATAGAAAATCAAAATCCTGTGTCTCATTATGCGTGTTAAAATTCAATTATTCAAACGATATCCATCAACTTCCAAGAAACTTCGAGTAACAATGAACGTTGAATTTTAAAAAATGAAATGTGTTGAACAGAAATTGAAGATGCTGCGATATTCCTTTGCTTTCCTTGGGGTATGATAGACATGGGGGAAGATCGTTTTCCAAGAGAAGGAAAATATTTTCACGTCTGCCTTGTAGAAATGAACTGGAATGTTCACCAAACGTCGGGACAGTGCGCAACGTACTAATAAAAATGCGATCGAAACCTGAAGAACCACAAATATTCATCGGCATTTATCAACTTTCAAAGTTGTTCGAATAATTCTGAGCAATATAATACGAAACGAATATAAATTTGTATATTTACCGTCCAAAAGCAGAGACGCTGGTAGAGACCGGAAACGGTAGTCCAAGACTAAGACCCCTAAGGCCCAAATGAGGCGGTGGAAGATGTAGAAATCCTCTGGTGGGAGCGACCAAAGGTACACCCGGCGCTGTAGAGGAAGCCTGACATCCCGTCGATGTCCCAGGATAAGATGGTGGCATCGAGCACGATCTCAAGGCTCGACGATGTTGCCTTCGCAATCGCCTCTCTCTTCGACGAGCACCGCGAACGCCGTCGAGATCCTCCAACGCCTCTGGACCATTTTGCAGCGGCAGCTCCGTTTGTGCCTCCGTTGAAGTGAAAGACCGCGCATTGTCCCGCGATTCCTGCAAAGTTCACGTAAACATTCAAATTATTCATCTTCCTTATTCTCCTTGAGAATTCTACTCTTCCATTATTCCAAGTGTACAATGTTCCTTTCAGAATTTTTAACAGAATATATGGATATATCAGAATATTGAGGCTTATGGAGAAGAGACGCGACAGGGATTATCAATGGCGAGATGAAAATTAGAAAATTATCGGTTGCTATATAAAGCCATATTAAAACCTGTCTGGACCTATGGGATCCAACTATGGAGAACAGGGAGTAATTCCAACATAGAAATTCTCCAACGATTCCAATCAAAAACTCTAAGATCCTTAATAGATGCACCTTGGTATGTTACCAACGAAACGATACCTGGTGACCTTAAGATACCTACAGTTAAAGAAGAAATATCCAAATTCGGTAATAGATATGTTGAGATATACATAATTTTATGTGTTAGACTAGATTGACCGCGTAGTAGTAACACATGTATGTAAATATGAGTGTGTGCAAGTATGTGTTTGTGCAGCGTCTTGAAAACAAAGAAACGTAAACTGTTCGGTCAACAGTCTGATATGGAAGAAGGTGAGACGCGTGCAAGTGAGTATCGACGAATATCTTTGACATCGCTTATCAAATAAATATATAACTATTCTAATATAAATTCCAAGTGTAAATTTAGTATTCCTATACCATTATTTTGGCAATTAAGATCCAAAATTCTCAATAGTTATATAAAACCATATTAAAACCTGTTAGGACCTATGAGATCCAACTATGGGGAACAGGGAGTAATTCCAACATAGAAATTCTCCAACGATTCCAATCAAAAACTCTAAGATCCTTAATAGATGCACCTTGGTATGTTACCAACGAAACGATACATCGCGACCTTAAGATACCCACAGTCAAAGAAGAAATTTCCAAGTTCAGAAACAGATATAATATAAGAGTTAACAACCACGAGAACCCATTAGTTACCCAGTTACTTGACACGACGGATCAGATGCGCAGACTAAAAAGGCAATACCCTTTAGATCGAAGCATTAGATTCATCTAGAATCAAACACACTATAAACTTTTATAATCCATGTTACAGTACCACGCCAAAATAATTTACTTAAAATTCCGTATAAGAATTCATTGTAAATAATCTACAAATAAAAAAAAAAATTTCTTAGTTGCGTCAATGAAAATATGCATTTGCGTATTAAATATTCACGATCTAGTTATAATAATATTCTGACCTACGAACGAGTTTATTCGTGTGTTTTACTTTGTAATTCATCTATATTTGTTGGCATGAAAGTAAAATCTATTATATATTGTCTTTCGCTATTCAATGCGTGGTATTTACTATCTTTCACGTTTCCAGTAACTTCAAACACGTCGCTTTCTATTTTAAAAAAAGATTTTCCTAGCCCATTATCCATTTTTCTCTGCTAATTAGAGGAAAATACGACTAGCTGTGCGAACTCGCGATAATAATCTGAATTTTCACCTGTGCACATAATACGGCATCCTGCATTTGTGACAGCCGGCGCACTCGAAATTGTTCCTTTTGCTATTCTATATCTACTGCACTTTCGCGCGTTCTCTCCCATTCTAATCACGATTTCGTGATTTCCGTTCCTTATTACTTACTACGTAATCACTCACTTTTAACCTTTAAAATACATACGTATACGGGGTGACAACGAAATAGGTGGTCGAACAATCTTGTTACATTAAAATATCAAAAAGTCTGCTCATAGAGGTAATCAGCCTCTTAAAGAAGATAAATTAATAGAGAGAGAGAGAGAGAGAGAGTATAACGATAAAAAGATCTTTCTCCTTATGTAAAGTATTTTCTTTTTATCCATAATAAATTACAGTTTCTAAATTTCTTTCGAAATGTCTCTCGGATTATTAATCAATTTTTTATTCCACTACGAATATAAGCGGTTATACAACAAATATAAATAGCAAAAATAAGAATTATTCGGATCAATTCTAGAAGAATAATAAACAACGAAATTATTAGACCGCGTATTTTTCTGCACTTGTGGGAAATTTAATTCGCGAAATGCATGTAATATGCAAAAATATACAATTATTATATTTGGTAGTCAACCGTAAAAACCACAAGCATCTGTACTTACAATTATTGCGTTGGCAACTAAGTGATTGCGGATTTTGTCATTAGGTGTTATTGACAAACACCGCAATACTTAGTTGCCAATCCAATAGATGAATGATAAACCTTGATATGTGTATGGAAAACATACTTTCATGTAGAGATACATATATCGCATATATCGCATACATTAGGATAGATACGTACTAATTATGTATAAAGAAAGAGTTAAGTAATATGATATAATACAATAAAATAGCAATATAATACAGTATCTAAGAACTCGATGTAAGAATGTAATATTTTTTTAACTTTGTAAACTTGAGCCAATTTTTTTTTATTTTATTTTATTTAGTCGATTATTTACAGTCAATTCTTTTACAGAATTTTAAGTAAATTATTTTGGCGTGGTACTGTACCTTGGATTATAAAAGTTTATAGTGTGTTTGATTCTAGTTGAATCTAATGCTTCGATCTAAAGGGCAGTCCTTTTTAGTCTGCGCATCTGATCCGTCGTGTCAAGTAATTGGGTAACTAATGGGTTCTCGTAGTTGTTAACTCTTATATTATATCTGTTTCTGAACTTGGAAATTCTTCTTTGACTGTGGGTATCTTAAGGTCGCGATGTATCGTTTCGTTGGTAAAGAATGTAATATAATGTAAGAAACGAAGAATAAGAATGCAACAATCTCCTTGTAATAGGCTATGGATCCAAAGTACAAATAAATTATTATTATTATTTGTTGAAGTGGTCACGACTTCTAAAAAAAACTCTACGTCTGGTCTTTTAGTTCTCTCAAGCATGCGATGAAGCCATCGACAGGGCATAGACAAAAGACTAGGACGAAGGCAGACTATAAACAATACACAGGCAACGTTGACTTCAGGGCTGTCAGTCAGAGGGCAACACTGCTAGTGTGCGGATCTGGATCAGCTCATTATATTCCTTCTTTGTATTTACACTTCAGTATTTAAAATATATATTTTATACCTTACAATTTATCCACGCGTTCCTTTATTCACATACATCTAATAACCTCAACATTATTATTATTATTATTATTATTATATTCGATAAGCGAAGGGAATACCTAACTAGATGCTACTCTTTTAGCGTTCTAAAAAATATGAATTTATATAAATATGCACAGTCTAAAAATAATTACTCTTAAGAATTGATAATTTATGGTGAAGAATCGGTGAAGTTTTCAGTAAAGTCGCTGCATATGTAAAGTTAATGAGAGTTAATGAGATCACGTATCTGGTTTTTTCTCCTCTTTTTCTTCGCTTTTCAAGAACTGGCGACACTATACGGCCAAAAGTACGTTAGAGTCTATTACATTATGCGTCTTCGACGCGTCAAGCTCGCACGCAAATGGCGGAATAATTTGAATAAATATACGTTATGGTGACGGTTCGTGCGAATGAAAAATAGAAATACGGAAAGATATTAACGCGATTAATACGGGAACACGTGGAAACTATAGTCGTCGTGCGCCATAAAATTGGCATGGAAAGTAATATTCAGGGAAATATTCGATACGTATCGGCAATGGTTCGTATTATTGGAAATAAAGGGATGAAAATACGTATCTCATAAAATATCTTTATTGGAGACTATGAGGCCCGAAAAATGGTATAAATAAGAAATTCCACCGTATCGAGAATTTACACGGATGAAGTTGATAAAAATAACAATTTAAGGGATGTTTTCACGAGCCAAAATAAGATGAACGTGACGAATAGCAAAGTTAAAACTCTGTTTATTAATTACCGATATTTAATAGAATTACTAACTTGTATCGAAGAAATTAAAACGAATTACGTATGAGGAAATACATAATTTAAAGGAAAAGAACATGTCTCCATCTATATATATGGTTTATAAATAATTATACAAAGCTCTAGAAATTCATCTTGTAATGAAATACTTCTAAAATCTTCTCACAATTTGGTGATGAATTTCTATATTTCAGTCAATAACATATTGTTACTAAATTTATTTATAACACAGAGGAAAAGCATGTTTTATGTATATTAAAAAGTAGAATATCTCTAAGAATGTTTATATTCACGTAAATGTTTGCGTTCAATATATTTAAGCTCAATTTGAATTCAGTTTGAGTCTTTGGTTTGCTTTGATTCTAATTCAAAATGGTTAATAAATAATTAACAATGATTCATTCAAATTAATTCTAATTCAGCGAGGTTATTATACAGATTAGATAACTATAGATTAGATCATCAGACTATCAGACATTAGATAGATTATATAACATAATATAAGGTATTATAAACAGAAATGTAACCAGAAACCATCCGAAGGCAGGTGGTAGGATCACAAATAAATAAAAAGGTATATATTAAAATTGAGAAGAATCGGATTGTTGAAATGGTCACCACTTCTAAGAAAACTCTACATCTGGTCTTTTTAGTTTTCTCAAGCACTGAAACCATCGACAGAGTATAGACAAAAGACTGGCAAACAGTAGACAGGCGACGATGGCTTCAGGACTTTCAGTCATAGGGTAACACTGCTAGCGTGCGGATCTGGACCAGCTCAAATTACATTCCTATCTGTATTTACACTTCTGTATTAAAATATATTTTCTACCTTACAACTTTATCCACGCGTTTCTTTGTTCATACTTCTAATAACCTCAACACGGATGAACATATAATGTGAGTTGTAATGATTAATGAGATTACAAAGAATAATCTAAGGTAATCTTGATGGGAGGTTGAAAGTTGTAGTTTTAAATAAAATGACACAAAATCCATCCACAGATGACGTTTGCAACCTGAAATTCAAGACCTTTTCACTTTAGGATCCATTCAGATTAATAAAGGGAGCCTACACGCGTCCGGTATGCATATGACTCTAATTGTGCTTGAAATGGTCGAATCAATTGGTGTCTACTTATTTAAGTACATTTACTCCTTTAATTTTTGACCTCAGTATATATACCAGGGCTACATGCATGTATGTATTAACGTTTGCTATAATACCAACGTATCATGTTACATTAATACCTCTTGAAACGTTACTACCACAGATTAACAATTTATTTACAGGTCCTAGGTTTTACGTTCACGGTCTAAGAATAATTTAGGCTCAAGACAATCGATCGTATCCAAAATCAGCAATACATGGATGGAGAAATAAATATAAATATATATTTACACTTCCGAAATAATATCATTTTCTTTTAGATTAATTTATAATCCAGGTCGCGACGATTGATTACATAAAAACTTCTTTAGCCTGCATTCATAGTACGAGAATATAATTAATCGCATTCCGACCCTAATAGTATTCTAGCGTTTGAAATGTTGCATAAATCCTCTTTCGAATATGTACGTTCGAGGTCGGGTTGTTGAAACCCGTGAGCTAGATCATCGTTTTCTCTTGCAAACGTGCATTGACGAGAAACGTGTTTCAAAAGGTGTTTCGTTCGACTAAAAGTTTTTAGGTACACATACACGGTCACTCGCAAGTACTAGAACATCTGCTGATACTTAATATAAATTGAATGCTTTTCGCTATTTTTATTTTCTAATTGTTCTATCGGAAACCATATCTTCCAACGAGGCGTTTTTTAATCAGCGTTTGCATATAATTTTTTTGTGTCAAATTTTTATAGTCATATGAAAGTACTATTAAATGATACGAAATGAAATATACTTGAATCTAATTTGTACGCGAATAATGTAATAAGTACAATGATGTATAAATATTATTTGCAGCCACAGTATTTGTGCCGTAGAATATTAAATTGAATAAAACTTGTTAAAATTTTTAATAAACGTACAAAGTTTAACGTGTAAAGAGTTTTTAATGGATTTAAATACTTATACATATAAACTAATGTAGACTAATAATATACTATAATACTAATAAATATTTATGACCGATACGTATCTTAAAAAATGTACTTTTATGGTAAATTATAGACATAAACTTCGGTTTTATTACATGTATTAAACAAGTGTCATTATCATAATGGAATATTTTGCAAAAAGACTATGTCAAGTTACGAATCTTTTTACCAATAGCCTTTGGTAATAATGCTTTACGGCGTTTCTCTAATTAGGTTGGAAGAAACAAAACGAAGTGTTTGGCGTATCGAAAACCGTAACCGTAACCGCAGCCATAACCGTACCCGTAACTGTAATTATTTCTTCGGTTTCGATTTCCTGAGTCGACATATTTTTTGGAATTATATCTTAACCGCATTACGTCCCTTCGATTCTTACATAATTCTCGACTAACCGAGTAATTCTAGTTATACGCTTCTTAAATATAGAATACGTTTATTTAATATGATAATATACGTGTTAAGGCTTGTTATTTCTTGGTCTACTATCAGCTTATCGTATTCCCTTTTGAATGATCGTAATCTTCAAATATTTTTGTTCACTATCTTCAAAACAATTGGCTCGCCATCCTTATCTCATTCTTAATGACCTTTATTCTTGCTGTACGATCTCTGACAGTGGGTCACCATGTCCTAGATATCCTTTAAAACTTTCTGAATTTGAATATCCTTATCATCCTCGATCCTAGTTCTTCCAAGGCTTTTGAAATCTCCAATACTTTCTACCAAACAGTTTCTCTTGCTTCTAAATGTAAAATCGTGTCAACTATTATTAGTACTATAACCAGTATTGACAAGGAATATTAATTATTAAATGTTCAATAAATCAGAAAAGTAGTTATTATCTATTAAATATTATTATATTAACACAATTTATGGATTTTATAACCCTTGAGAATTAAAAAATAATTTGGAATAAAACCTCGAGTCTAAAACTAGAGACTTTTCTCGTTTTTGCTGGAAAAACGTAAAAAAATCAATATAACGTCACTCTCAGACGCTTTTCTTGGAAAAGGCAATAATGGTATTATCCTTGTCCTCCAAGACGCATTGGCGCCATAGTGGAATTCTATTGAGTTGTTTACGAATATTCTCATTATGACAGGAAATGAATATTCAACACTGTAAAAATAATACACGATGGAGAAAATAACGAAGGTCAGCAAACTTTCAATAAAAGAAGATCGCGGAAATTGGAATTATAATACAATCGGCAAAAAAGGAGCAAGTAGCATTTAAATAAATTTTTTACATGTATCCATAGTGTTTCCAGTATAGAACGAAAAGAAATTTAAAGATATACATATTCCCCGTACATGGAACTCTACCGTTTTATACGTGAAAAAATGCAATTTAGCACATCGCACACAGTTGGAATTCTCAAGTGAAATACGAGTACATACATACATGTGTCGAATTGGTTCCGAAAAACATAACCTAAGTCCGTCTAAAACTATCTTTCTTTTAAAAATATAAAAGCTTTGAATTTTATCCTACATTCGTCAAACGCGAAGAAAATTATTGGCGAGATCTAATTAATGATAACTTGTATGCCAAAGGTGTACGATTTAAACAATAGAGGCATTAAAATGTAAAAAATAATAAAATTCTTGTATATTCATACCTAATACCAAAGCGTTTAATAGACCAGTAATAGAAGAAAATGAAATATTATCATAGAAAGATCGACAAATAGCATTCCAAGTTTAACACATAACAACGTTACAAATAAAAATATCAAAAATAACGATACAAACCTGCGGTCTGGTAAGCTGGTTACTCCTTGCATTGTCAACGGTTGCACCGCCTACCGCGACGACACTGACAGGCCTTGGGGCATTCTCGGACAGAGCCCCGGCCATCGTACGACTCTGAACATCGGACTCCAGGATGTAACGCACCTTCCTTCTTTCTTCCTCAACCTCCCTTACTATCCCATACACTTCATCCAAAACTTCACAGTTCGCAATTCTTTTCTTTCTGTTCCTCTTCTTCCTTTCTTTTCCATCCACGTTCCCGCCTCTCGCTTACCACCACGTATGTATATAATACACCTATACGTGCCTTTTTCACTGCACACCTTTCTCTTTCCTCTGTTTCGATCGAGTACTCTTTTACCTACTACGTATCTCTCTTTCCGTTCATTCTACGTGTACTCTTTTCCTCTTTCATCCTCCATTTATCGCTTTTCCTTTATGTCTTTCATACTCTTTCAGAGTTCTGTTTCGTACTCTTCAACCTAACCCCCACCACTGATTCACCAATTTTTCCCCACCACCCCCTCTCACCCTACCACCTAGTAATGCTACCCGCTAGTACAGGTTTAAACGTGTTCTTTATAATTCCACCTTTATTTTTGCCTTACAGACATTTCTCCTGTCCTCTGGCTTTCAACTTCAACTATTCGTGTCCTCGCCTGCCTCTCGTTCCCCATTCGTGCTATACTTTTTCCCACCGCTTGCAACGCTCGCTGACAGTATCTAAAAAACCACGACCGCGTGCTTTTGTCCTCCTCTAACGTGTTTCGATCTTCTTCCCCCTAGATGTCGTCTTTTATTTCCCTCGAACGTGTTTCGACTTGAACGCGCGGCTTTGATTAAGATTCTTTTTGCTTCTGCTCTCCTTTTTCCCTACACTATGGATGTCACAGATTTAGAAAGAGAAAATGAATTCGTGTCAATGATACCTTCCTTTTTTTCAATTGTCTGAGTTTCGTAATCCATCGACGATAGAAATGAGTATTACAGTCCATTCACGTTACCACTCGACTTATATGGAATGTATAGACACCTGTTGTTTCGTTCTTCTTCAGATATTTGTCACGAAATAAGGTTTCTCGAGTAAGATTATTCGACAAGATAATGTTAAAAGAGCTTTTTCATGGTAAGTGTTCGGAGAGAAAGCGATAGAACGATGATTCTTGTTCCTTTTCATTAAATAAGAAATCGCGATATTCGATTTTGTTTCTCCTCCGTGTCACGCGTTTCAAACCTGTAAATAGGAAACGCGCGGTGATATATGTTTTTCTTTCCGAGTTTCATCGTCTCTGTTTTTTTACATCATCTTGACTGTAAATATCGAAAAGTATTCTGGCATTTAATTTATCTGAAAATCGTTCCTTCATGAGATCGATTCGCGTACAAGAATATGCAATGAATTAAGATATTTGGAATTTCTATGTCAATTTCTAATAATTCCAATTACCTATAGCTATTTGGAAATTATACCACGTTGAAACTTTATTGTTAACGCAAAATTGTATATTGTAACGGAAACTTGTCTAACCTAGAATTTTTGAAGGAATTTAGATACAATTCAATATTTTTATGCTTTTAGAGTATTACTGTCGCTTTTAAAATGGAATACGCTATTTGTCAAAGTACTATCCAATTTTAAACATTAATGCTTGCATTAAATGTGACAATTTCTTTATCGATTTGAGGAAATCTCCTTTATTTTTATTAATTAGACAATCAAACGTGCTGAAGACGATGAACTCTTCAAATAACGTTTGATACTGACCAATGCCAATGATCGTATTGCGTGTTGACTTCTAAAAATAAATTGTATCGTGCTACGATGTGGCAAACTAACTCTAGTAAATTGTATACTCTTCCTAACCCCTTTCCTATTTATAATTTTATATCTAAACTACATTCTATTAAAAGTAATCATGTAAATACTTTTTTAGCGTCAATATACATTAATACCAACATTATCATATCTCGAAGTATGTGCCATTAAAAAGAATGATCTATAGAAATCGAGGACGATGTTTATTTGATCCGAACGTAAGACCGAATCTAAGTTGCGACAAGATTGCTTTGTTCTCATTTTCTACTTGTTCCTCGCGAGTAGAGCGAAGAACGAATCGACCTCGATATCGTTAACGCTACATGAGCATAAAATTTCCGTAATATAATTTGGTATTTTCTCCGTGATGAGCGTCGACGATGAAACTCGTAACTGACCTGAAACTAACTGTATGGGAACGTTTACGTTGCAAATTATCATCGCGCTCGCTCGCGACCGTTTTGAGAAACGGTACTTCTCGCGCTTGTGTGTTTCTACATCTTCACACGATGATTCACGTGTGATCTGATAGTACGACAACCCATAGCCCGAAAATTTGGACGTCATCGAACAAAATTACAAGTATTTACGAGCCCGCGCCTTCGCGCGCCATTTTCAAACTTTTGTTTATTTACGAAATGGTGTTCATGGAATATTTCAAATGTTTCACTCATCTAGGAATGATCATTTATAAAATCATTTATTCAAGAGATATATTTAAAAATCATTTAAGACTTCGATATCAATAAAAGATTGTTCGCGTTAATTTCGTTACAAGCATGTGGAAACAGCCTATAATATGGAACATGAAATGGTTTTAGAACTTAGAAGCAGAAGAGTGAAATTTGTTAAAAGAACAAAAATAAAAAGTTTTTAACGAACTACTATTTGACAATTGTTCAAATTTATCTCTCGAACTGTTTTGATTATCGACTATAATATTTCGAAATAGAAATTTTTTCATGAAATTATTTTTTCTGCTTTAAAATCAATGAGCAAGATGCAGTGCTTGTGGACAAATAAACGATTGATTAAATTCAGCAGGGAAAATTATTGACAGAAAAGTGGATGGTACGCACGCACGTATACACAGTTTTGAAACAACAGATCACATTCGGAGGTGCATCGAACACTTTCACAGCGAAGACAATGGGAGGATCAGTAATCCTTTAACCTGATTCTTAAATCACTGTAAGTCACTGGGGAAGCCTTGACGATCTGCTTGAAAGAAAAAAGACGCATCTACACGAAACGATCTCGTGGCAACCAGTAGTAGCTATGGAAGGCAGTCAAGTAGAAAGAAGCTATCCTCTACCTCGAAATCACGCGCGGTCACACCTTGCACTAGTTAATTTACCTTTCGGATAACCTGGTCACGTCTGATAAAGTCAATAATTATTGTTTTCCACATATTTACACGCGATTTACATTAATGTCTGTAAACAAAAAATAGGTCGAAACGTGATATCATGATTTTGAAAAGGACAACACTAAAAACGACGCATCTCGAACCGTGATAGCGGCTCCACTGGTGCACAAGCTGTACAACATGTCCTGTAACAAAGTGCGAAACCTCCACCAGCGCGCTCCTACAGCTGAGAGTTGAACTCGTCGACTGAGAACACCAATCGTCTCTCAGATCCATTTGAACGTCAGAAAACTTTTACATTGAGCATTAGATTGAGATAAACGCAATAGAGAAAGAGTGGGAAAGAGAAGGATCAAGCAAAATGGAAATATTTCGTTCGGTTTTCTTAATTCTCTCTTTAATAGATGGATTTTTCTATCAAGATTTTTTCACTTTTATTATGTCTTTTTTTGTAGCATTTTTTTTATTGAATATTGAATAACAAGTAGAGTGCGGATGTTTATGTAATTTTAGATTGTTGTAAATATAATTGAACATATAGAATGCCAATAGAAATGTTTCATCTATTAAATCTTATAAGCAATCTACTTTGAATATTTTATATATTTTTGTAGAATTTTGCATTTTTAATTTCCAAAAATGTATAAATATCCGCAATCTAACAACAAGTTAGAACTGAAACAGAGTATGAAATGTAATTATTTGTTAGGGACTTTATATAAAACTATCACGTTAAACAGTTAACTTTAAAAAAGTTAAAAATTTAATAATTTGGGAAATAAATATAAACTGACAGTAACTATTGCTCAATGATTTTTATATTGAAGATGCTACAGTTACACAAACATATGACTGCTCAAATATGGCATATACAATTTGCACCTAAATTTTTAAGGAAACTTAACATCTAAGAGTGAGGAAGTTCAGTGTATCTGTGTTTCATGGACTTCTTTACTCTTTCTCTTATAAGTAACATTACTTAGTTCATAAAAATTATATTACTACCTATCTCGCTTAAAATCAAATTTTCCACAGCAGAAAATATTTGATTTTTCATAGCATCACAATGAAATGATATTTTCTTTACTAATTAAAAAATAAATCTTGAATTAAAAAATAAACTTATATTCTATAGAAGAAATAAAAATTATATTTTATAGTAAACGAAATCAAATAATATTTATTATTCCCTATATAGCCTACTTCTTTTTTCCCTACTCCAATCGTCTCTTGCGAAATAATATACGATAGAGATGACATATACATATGATGTTGCATCCTGCTTATGTTATAATAAAAATATGAGAATCTCTGTTTCCTTACATAATGAGAATCTCATATAACAGGATAATTAACAACTTATTTCGGGTATATACCAAAAAACAATAAGGATGGAGTCTGTCAATTAGTTTTATTTAATTATCTCTTTCATCATAGTCGATAAATCAAGTAATGTATTCAACGTGCATTTAAACAAATACAGAAAGTAGGAGAAGGTCTCAAGGACTCGTAAAATGCAATTAGGCGGGTATTAAATTCGCTGAACAAAACTGCAGCGGCGCATACGTTTGTACAAAAACTATGACTAATTTAATACAAATATAAATATAAATATAATTTATATATATATATATATATATCTATATTTATATTTGTACTTATCATTTATATTTATATAATATTTATATATGTATAATATGTATACACCATGTAGAAGCAATGTCTTCAGGAATTCTGAATTAGCTGCCTAAAAATCAGCCAATAATTGAATTCTTTTCAATATTATTGATCATTATCAGCTATCTGTAGAAATGAAGAGGCGATCGCTTAAGAATAGTAGATAATATACGTTTTAACTACTTTAGGAATGCCATGAACTGCTTTAAAGCATTTAGTCTAATACATAGTTTCTCAATTTTATTACTCGAATGTATTATTTTAAGTAAACATCTCAGTAGCATATTTTATGCATCTGATCTACATTTTTTACTTACATTGATACTGATAATTAAAATAATACTTTTAGTTAAATAAAGTATTTGTACATTTTTTTATACATAATTTTCTCATCATAGCTTGTTGATACTATATCAATTAAACTTTTGTAAAATTTCACTTAAAATAATACTTTCAAAGCATCAATGAAATTATTCATAATATGTTTGAAACATTTAACAATTTTCAATTTAAAAATAAATAAATATTAAATAAATTTAATGTTTTAAGTGCATTTTATGCACGAATTACTTTATGCAATATCTAGAAACTTTATTTATTCACTTCTTGATCTCATGAAATCGCTGAATTACGGTATAAAAGTCGGCAGTGTGTGCATTATTACCCTCTATTGTATTTTTCAATGTGTGTCATAAAAAAGCAATTATTGTAAATTGATCACACGATCTCACAATTAGTATAAAATGTTTCATTTCCTACCAACATTTACTATTTACTTCATTTTTTGTCAAATTATCATTTATTTTAGTTAAACACCTGCATCATGATATTAGCCTACAGCTTTCATCTTCTTACGTTAATTATTATTGTAAAAACAATTGTTTAAATAAAATAGTACGCTTCTTATTCTAAATTCTTTTAGAATATCCATGATTTTCTGGTCAATTCATAACTTTAGTGTAAAAGATCAAGCCTAAAACTTAAATAATTAATCATAAATATGAAAACTTACTGAATCTGATTAATCTTTGGAAGATTTAAAAATGTTCTGTGTCCAAATATATAGGGCAGCACAAATGATTATACTTGTAAAAATAACTTCATGTAAAAACATTTCTAGTAATTAATAAAATATCTAAACGTTATAAGCCAACTAAGTAGTATATTAAAAATTTGCATTTAAATACAATAAAAATAAATGCCACATTTATACATATGTAAATGTATTAAGAGCTTGTGCCACCTTTGATTATTCATATATATGACTTAAAATCAGTTTGTTCTCTTGAAATATAATAATATACAATAATAATAAAGAGTAAAAGTAAATAATAATAAATTGATAAATTTGCAGCACCGCAAAACAGTTTCCCTAAGTACACTGCTTAAACTGATATATGTATACCTACTATATATACCTACAGTAGTTAACAAGTCTGCAGGCTACAATAATGTAGCCCCAATATTTAGTTGATTAACCTAGGTTTTAAGTGTGTTTCAAAATCTTGTATATATCCTACCACATTTTCTTCTCTTGTAATGATAGAGTGTAACTGGATTTGAATATTTATAACGAATCATATAGTTAAAAATAAAATACATTAGAATCATGATAGTGTAATTGAATTCATTGCAATTAATTTATGATTTACTTGCGAAACTGATTTGTACAGAGACAGCAATTTTTACTCCTTAAAGAATGTAAAATAAGGAGTATTTTATTAGTAATAACGTCATACTGAAACCTTATATACATTTATGTATGAGAATTCTATGTCCATTTACACATATAAATCGAAAAACCTTTAAAATTTTAATCCAAGTAAGAAGTGTGTACTATTTACTTGAATGTACCAAAGATGACTGATATGTTAACAATGACTTAAATTGTACATAAGTTTTAAAGTAGATCACAGACTTTAAAATACTTAAAATTTTTAAAATAAGCCATATATGTATAATGAACTCTTATGATTCATAAAGAATCTGGAATTATCATATATAAATGTACATGTGTACATGCATATACAGGATAATTCATATAATCGAATACAAGATACAACTTATTGTTAGCTCAATCGCATGATCCACCTTCTGCGTGAGGACTGCTACATACAATTCTATGCACAAGTCTCAGTACATATCAGTATAATACTTAAATTTGGAGTAAACCTGAACACTTTTTATCGACAAGATTCTACTACGACGATTACTTTGATTTGATACATGTGGATACTTTGCACCCCACATGTTTTTGTGCACCATATAACAATAGTGAGTTACATACATCACTATATTAGTACGGATAATAAATATAAAATGTTAATTGGCATACAGTGCATATGATTCTGTATTTAAACTGTATAATCTTGAAATTTAATTGGCAGTCAAATGTTTATGTTGATTTTGTTCTCAGTCTTATGAGAACTATTTTTCAAGTTCAAATAATGGAAGATGTAAGTTTTTTCATACAAACTATCGTAAACTCTTATAGAAATTGTACCATAATATAGTCAAAGATATAATTATGCTTCATCATCAAAACAACATGACTCAATAATATTTTTCTTTGACGTTAGTGGAAGAATTATTTTACTCCGGAAAAAGGATACAGAAGTTTACTTCTTTGTATCATACTAATCTCAAAATGTCTAACAGTTCCAACAGTTATGAAGGTCCCAATCTAACATGCTATCGTTTTAGCAAAGGACGGAAGTGGAAAAGGAAATATACTAGCTGGAATGTACATATATCGGTAGCAATGAAGTTTCCAGAGAAAGCGAATCAGTCTTTATGCTATATGAATATAAAATACAAGTGACGTGAAATGTGCATTAAGAATTAGACTACACCGATGTATTCTGCAGTCTTTTTATCATAAGGCATAAGTCCATACTTCCATACATACTTATTTATTAAGTGCAATTCTCTTTTAGCATAATTTTTCTCGTCTATCTATCCTTGTTAAGTTTATCCTCCTACAATTTTATTTTCTTTTCCTTATATAAATTTTATTTAAAAGTGCAAGTTCAAAAATCTGTAATAGAAAACGTTTGTGTGTAACATTAGTATTATTCAGAATAATGTACTAAAAAAAATTGTTCTTTAAATATACTGAATAAAAATACTTTAGAGAAATATAAAAATCGCAAAAATTGTGCAACATTCAGGTGTCTCTGGAAACTCCATAGAAAGCTCATAATATTTTGATAGAAAAATAAGAAGCTTTGTCCTATAAAGAGAGAAAGAAGGAATGGAGAAACTGATAAAAATCAAAATTATGGCGTGGAATACGATCCACTACGTTAACTAATACAATTATAACAGGATATTATTATTTGTGTAATGTAACTTATGTTGTAAGCCAACACAATGGAACGTCGTTTAACATTCGTCCATCACCGAACATTCTTTCCTCTCAATACGATCATTGTAATGTATCAAGCTAAAATTTATCGAGTTCATATATGACGTTTGTCTATTTAATCTTGCGAACTGTATGCGTTCATGGTCTACAATATTATACGTCATAGCGTAAGATATCTATGTTTTCGTCATCGACTTTTGTTGCTAAAGTTGTGTTCTTCGTAGTAGTACTAGTAAATAAAAAAAAGGAAGAAAGAACAAAGAAAAATGAGAACAGACGCAAACAAAGGTAGCGATGATTATGAATTCAAGCCTTGACGTTTTTCTTCCTCGAGCATAGCATCAAGTTCGTCAGTAAGGTTTGCAAGCATATTCCCAATATCGTTCAATACATCCGCTGGTTCACTGCCACTGGTGTGATGGCTTATTCCATGACCTGACATGTTGTTACCAGTATTACCACTTGCGTATTCTTGTGCGCGTGCAGCTCGTTGTTTTATTGTTCCGGCATTTTCATTTGCAAACGGTAGTGAGTCGGATTCTGTACTGGAACTTGACTGAAAAAATACAGTTAATATTAATATACAACCTACTATTAGTGTTAAGCTTGAGAAATGTTTATGCTCAATTTAACAGCCAGGGTACATATACCCAAAAATTTTAGGGTTATTGGAAAATAAGTTGTCCGAAAGTCAGATGTATTTAATCTTGTGTTTATATACTTTGTGTCTCAGATATCCAATATCAATGGACTTTATCAAGTTACGTTTATGAAACATATAAAATTTGAGCAAATAACTTCATGAATAACCACAGTAACAATATTATATTATTATCGTATGAAATATAAATGAAATAAAACTACCTTAAAACTGGCATCAGAACCATTACGGTGCTGCAGAGCAAGAGAAGCTATTAATTCATGTTCTTCGTTAACATTGACACTGACACTACCCCAAGAACGAGACATAGAAGAGGGTGGTCGATTTATTTGTGGAGGAGTCGATGGCACTGGCGCAGGTGCTGGTGGCGGTGGAGAAGGATGATGAATCAAATGATGATGTTGATGATGATGTATGTGATGTTCCTCGCAAGAGGCAGTTGGAACTGGTCCGCTGCAATCTATCACAACATCGCCAACTCCCGATCCTCCGACCCCTACTCCAGAACCGCTATTGTCTCTAGAGCTTTGACGCCTTGGAGGAGACGGAGGGCAACGTTTCGGAAGATGTGGACTACTCTCGAGCCCGTAAGTTAATTGATATTTGTTATCGAAGTCTCTTGGTAGTGACTTAAATTGGCCTGGAGTTGCAGTGACCTATAATGAAGGACCAACATGATCATATTTATGAATAGTAATATAAGCTGCAATTGTGCGATTCCTTATGTCTTTTAGGCTAATTGAGCTAAACATTTTTCTCCCCTTCTTTCGCTTATCTTTATATATAAATAATCACTGAACTGCGGATATTTACGCAAATTCACGTTTTTATGAATATCCCTTAACTGGTATCGCTCTTGCTTTGATTATATTAGAAATTCTTTGTACATTTAAAATTATATTACCTTAGCTACAGGTCGTGGACGAACAAGACAATGTCTAGGTCGCGGAAGAGTTCCGCCACCTGCATCCACTACGGAAGTATCATTTGTAGGAGTCACATCACCGTCTTCGAAGCTACGTGGACGCCATTCGATTGGCTGTGGATGCGTGGATGGTGCTGGTGACGGAGGATACCCAAGGGGTGCGTCTTCCAAGCTTTCTAATGATTTTCCTCGTGAACCAGACCGACCAACAATGTTATAATCGGCTGGTAAAGCAGCGTACATACTTCTCCACGCAGCTCCAGATGTAGTATCGCTTCCGCCTCTCTGAAAAGACCTCAGAACAGGAGAGGAACAATCCTCATCAGGAGATGGCAAATCAGGACCTCCTCGTTGAATAACTACGTCCTGAAAATATAGTTAAGGGGAACCAAATGTAAAGACATAATAATAGATAGGAAGGAAAGAATTATAAACGTTGAGGGTACATAGCATTTGCTAAAGAAAATAAACATCTAATAGTCGACTCGTGTGCCAAGACTAGTATTTTTGGAGTTATGGGTCATAAATGTTATCACGACTCACATATATTAAAGAAGTTGTAGGGTAGAGCAAAAGTACATGTTATATCATCATCATCCGAATGAAAATACATATTATTAAAATATTTCTTTACCTGTGTTTGTCCAGGATGCGGCGGTAGCCGAGCAAGATCGAGCGGCTGTATACGTTTTCCAGCGCGAATATCCTTAACTCTCTTAATTGCCAATAATAATTTTTTCTGATGGCCAAGACGTACAATACCAATGTCTTCAAGATCTTCCCAAGTGAGAGTCGTCACATCTTCAACTGAACGCATACCCTGTTGATGAAGAGCACCAAGATATTCTTCGAGTCGCAGAAGCCTGAGCCACTCTTCTAACGAACCAGGAATATGTTCTGGCAAGCCATCTCCTATGTTTAAATTATCTATTTCCGCCTTCAAGCGTTTCCGATGATTAGGCTGCTTAATTCCTGTAAGTCCATAGAGCCTTAAATATAGTCTTCTAATCATAGACATAGATAAATTAATTGGTAAATATAAAATATAAAAGAATGTTTAGAACTTATATAATTAACAAAGCCATAAATTTTGTAATATCTGAGTGCATCATTGTGACTCATGTACATATCACAATGTAGATCTCTTAAAGTAGTATTATTTAACATTTTATTTTAAATTTATTTAAAGAAATATTAAAAAATTATTTTAAAAAACTTGGAAAATAGTAATCTTAAAAGAAATAAAAGTTCAGATTTATTCTTGTCATGCCTATTTTTCAAAAATATACGCAATTCAGATATGAAAATATTAAAACATCAAATTTTTCTTTATTTGTTGAATACGTTTAAATCTCAATTCTCAATTTCTAATACACGTTTAAGGTATACAATTGAATTAATTATATCGAATATAGATTTACCTATCCCTGTCAAATCTTCTGGCGTCATACGCGTTATAGTAGCTAGATCATAACCAGCGGAAGCAAACAATGGAAAGTATTCCTCGAATTGGAGTTCAGTCAACCAAGCGTGAACGACGTCGAGATCCGCCGGTCTGTCCGGATGGCTGCCAAGTGAGCTTATAGAACACCTGGGAGATGAAGCAAGAGCACCAGGTCCTCTAGGGCCCAAATGATATCCGGAGGCTCTTCCAGAATCCAACGAAGCGGTAGAATGCCTGGAACCCGAACCTGATCCTGAACTACCTGGGCTATCTCTTCCAGGACTTTGAGTCATATCGATTCCTAGAAAGAACATATAAAAATTACTTTCTCCTTTCAATTAAATAAACCATTAATATCAGTTATATCAGTCATATCATAATTTACAACAATATTGAAGATTTAATTCTTTAACTAAATTAAATAACCTATATTTCTTTCCTTCGGGAACTTATATAAATTTACAGTGGCCTCAAATTATCAAGTACTAATTATTAATTTTCTATTCAATAAATTGTAATCATTTCTATATATGTATTTCTGTGTTGATCAAAATTCTAGAAATTCACGCATTTGGTAACAATTCCATGTTTCATCCTCTTCAATGGCAATGTGTAATATCCAAAATAATGTACATTTCATGATTCAAAATTTATCTATCATCACCTTACAGTCTGAACAAAAAATACATACAAATTATTATTTATATGATAATCATAAATAAATATGAGGAAACCACTTTACGTTTAACGTAAACACAGCGGAGATATAGCCTGATAGAAGGGGTGGATAAAGGATGGTAAAGGAAATAACATTATCGCGAGCGTGTAGCGATGCTATCGAATTTGGTAAAGCAGTAATTCGATAAGGATCGCACCTTGATCCTCGGCGTGGGCATATTTGCCGACGACTGGTGGAAAGGCAAAGCCAGGGTGGGTAAAAATAGGCCCCGGACTCTTTCCAGATGGCACACCGTAAGAACCCTCGTCCGTTGTTCCGCCTGGTCCACTTCCGGGCAGGAAACAGCTATCTTCGCTGCTCGCATATCCAGCGGAACCAAACGAGGAACCAGAATGTCGAAATACATCGGGTACAGCCGGTGGTGCCACTTTCTTCGCCTGGGTCACAGCTTTGGACGGCCGGTTCATGCCGCCAACTGCAAAAAAAAAAAAGCAAAAACATTGAAGCTTAACTATGGTGAATTACGAGCGCAAATAAAAATCTAAATATAGAACGAGGAAAATACATTTTGCTTTATTCTCTTGGTTCAAAATGATATTTGATATGCATCGTGAGAAACGTATCTGACAGACGCCGTCCCAAATCACGAGAATCAATGGTGTTTCTCAAGACATAAACTCGCGACTTATATGTTATGTGTTAATAAATCCATCTTTTTTCATTTCTTGGCTTTTATAATCGAAGCTCAACGCTTTGACAACCGGCTTTAATTCGCGTCAAATATGATTTTTGCTACGTATGTAACTTTGAATATTTAGGAAATGGTAGCTCGATGTTCGAAAATTGTCAATAGCTTGGAATATGTGGCAAATAGAAAGGCGGGAGTAATCATTTTAAAGGAACGAATAGATGCGTATATCGTGCGCTAGTAGTTAAGTGCGTGCGTGGCGCTAGTGTCGCGTCATGGTAAAGATGGTAGCGCAGATCTTACGAATGATTTCTTTTCGAGTTGCAATTCTTGAAACTTGCACCTCAGAGAAAGCGTTTCGATGTAGGTTAGTCGAGCAAGAAGATAAGCTTCGCTGCGTGGTCTCGTTCGATCGAGACGTGTATTTTAGATAACACTTTATAAATTAACATGTAACTTTCGGTCAATTATCTTCGGTGAAATTGTAGATCCTCGTTTAACGATTATGTTAAATATATTAAGAGGGTTAAGTAAGAAAGGAATGTGATTTCGAGAGGACTTCATATACTACAAGCATAACAAAATAGAAGGAAATGTGTGAAATCGTAGGTATATTATAAATGTTTGTAATCTCTTCCACGATACGAATACAATCAAATTATAAATATTTTTCCCATCTTCGTACAGTAGAATATAGAAAATCGCAAGAATACGAAGGCTTCCTTTAATAATTAACAGAATTCCAGGCTTTGAAATTTCCGGGATCAAGAATATTACTCGTTGCACTTCTGTGTGGAAAGTTTTTGCAGGTATTCCGCGTATTATAACGTTTTTAAATATTTCAAGCTTCAAGTTTGCTCTGGTTTAGCCTTTGGTTAGGTAGTAGAGATTTATTGCTTGATTTAAATATATCTACGTGTTACAAGGTATAATTTCCACGCCTCGGCAAACGAACAGAACTCCAAGATTTATTGAAGATAATTTATAGAATTTCAGACTAATAAATTTGCGAAATTCGAAAGCGATAAAGGAAATGCCATCGTGCCGCAACGCTGATAGAAAATGCAGGCGCGGCAAAGATTTCGTTAACGTTAATAGCCAGCTACAATTAAATTAAAGGAAAAATATTCAACATAGATAAATGTTTATCGATATACTTGCTGTTAATAGAGCTACATTTTTCATTTAGAAACGTTAAATGTGCGCGGTAAAATCCGCCGATACTTATATATTGTAAAAATCAATATTCTAATGGAAACTATCTTGAACGTACTTTCCTTCTAGTTAGTTTCACCTAAAGTAAAAACTTAATTTGACTAATCGATGTACTTTTTTATGGTTATATTAGCCACATCCATATTCATGAAATTGTATCGTGTAAAATATCAGAAGTTGAATTACTTTTTAGGTTTAACGAGCCTGCCGGACTTTGCATTTAAATGATCGATGAATGACTAGGAAATGTATGAATGTAGGAAAACGTCTTAATCAGCCTGGGGCAAAATTACAAAACCTTTGATGCTGTAGGAGTAACAGGTATCGAGAACCATGAACAGAGGCGTTCTACATTAAGTACATACAATTAAAGTAGGCCAAGACATACTAAGGTATGTAGAGCAGCGGTCTGGAGTAAGCACAGAGATTATTTTATCAGCGAGATTGTTGGTGTCAAAGCAAACGGGACGTTACGCGAAGCGCCAGATGCACCTATTATCGTTTCCTTTGAAAGTTGCTTCTTGGTACTATGATGGTACGTTCGATATCAAAATTAATAAGAAGACATGGATGTTCAAGCGAGAGAACGTTCATTTTTTTCTCGCATTGAGAATTACATGCTCGGTATTTTTTTCGTGCTAAATCGCTAGATTGAGAATCCTTATGCAACGCTAACTTGCAATGCAAGTAGAGAACTAGAATGTAAATGGAGATTCGTTTCATCTGCTAATAATAAGAATTTCAACTAAGGTACTACAGCTTGGATATTTTATATGTTTCTGTAAACTTATGTACATTAAGAGTTTTCACATTGAGAATTGTACATTCAGTATCTCCTTGGAATTAAATTATTACGTTGTGAATTTTTGTGCAAACCTATACTTGTAGCACTCAAATAAAAAAATAGAATATAGATGAAGATTTGATCCATCTACCGATAATAAAAATTATAACAGGTACTGCAGTTTCAATATCTTATATGTTTCTGTAAACTTATGTACATTAAGAGTTTTCACATTGAGAATTGTACATTCNACATTGTGAATTTTTGTGCAAACCTATACTTGTAGCACTCAAATAGAGAAGTAGAATAGGATGGAGATTTGTTCCATCTACTGATAATAAAAATTATAACAGGTACTGCAGTTTCAATATCTTATATGTTTCTGTAAACTTATGTACATTAAGAGTTTTCACATTGAGAATTGTACATTCAGTATCTCCTTAGAATTAAATTATTACATTGTGAATTTTTGTGCAAACCTATACTTGTAGCACTCAAATAAAAAAATAGAATATAGATGAAGATTTGATCCATCTACCGATAATAAAAATTATAACAGGTACTGCAGTTTCAATATCTTATATGTTTCTGTAAACTTATGTACATTAAGAGTTTTCACATTGAGAATTGTACATTCAGTATCTCCTTAGAATTAAATTATTACATTGTGAATTTTTGTGCAAACCTATACTTGTAGAACTCAAATAAAAAGATAGAATATAGATGGAGGTTTGTTCCATCTACTGATAATAAGAATTGTAACAGGTATTACAGTTTGGATATTTCATATGTTTTTGCATATTATATGCATTCTGTGCAGCTCTGTGTCTTTAAATTTGTTACAAACGCATACAAATTTATGGTATACCGATAATTATATATTTAATCCTTTCGCTATCACGCGTCACGTATGCGTGACGCATTCTAAAAGCCGCTTGGATTATCTACTTATCATTTTTTATTATTATGTATGTCATAATGTGTAACACATGGAAAGTTTGTAACCTAAGCTGTGAACAGCGAACCTTTCCTTAAGCTGATACAGAAAGAATTAAATAAAAAAAGTGATACAAAAATAATATTATACATCGCCAATTATATTTTATTTTATTCTCAAAATATTTAAGAGCTACAGGATTATTTTTTGACTTCTTTATTATACTCACTTGCGGCTTCTATTCGTTCTTCCTCTAACGATTATCTTAAAGTGAACCTTTATGATAGTATCATACTCTGAGTAACGTTTCAATTTATCAGGCCTATATAACTTCTCTGCTTTCATTCCCTTAATTGATGCAATAGAACCATTCACGTTAGTCCACTAATTGTTTGAAAAACACTGTATACGTATACTCTCTTCCTCGTCAATAATCGTATGAGAATTTTCAATTAATTATATATATATATATACATAATTATTATGTTTGTACATAAAATTTTTATTCAGTTAGAAAATTTTCTCTCCATAAAGTATATAGAGTACATAGTATTTTAGAAACTCGTGATCCTGATAGATAATGTAAACATCTGCCATTACACTATTACTTGATTTTCCTTTTATAGAATCTTTTATGAGAAAGTCCATATCCTTGCCACATTGATTCTTGATCTAATCTGCAACTTTCAATCTTTGATAGATGTATCATACCTTTGTGTTACTGTAAACTAGAGTTTCTATCGCACGTTATTAATAATAATAGTAATAATAACGATGAATCCAGAACGAGTGTTAGAAAAGATACAGAAAATTCGTGTAGAGATCGTGATGTTCGCTATAAAATTCACCGCCTTGTTTGTCAAATAATATCAAAAGCCTTGGGCAAAGATTCGGGAACACGGCAAGAGATTAACGTCCCCTTGCGTCTACTACTTCTCGTATCTAAACGATGGGAAAAATAAATAAAAATGCCGGAGATACACACGTGTACTGAAAGTTGAATGAAGAGTGCCGGAACACTTTGAAGACTGCAGCGAACATAGCATAGAAACGACCATTAATGCGATGCTAAACAACCGGATGCATGTCGAAGATACTCAAAGATGCAGCAAAGGCGACAACAAATAACATATAATCATCAAGCCGATCGTAAAATCAATCTATCCGGCGTATTTTGTCTGCTGGTATGGTCGATGATCATCGAAACTAGAAAGCTTAAGCCTGTGCAGAAATAAAATGAATATCAATGTTAAACGCCTGGTATATTTTATCACGTATAACATTTATACACGATATAAACAACGTAGAGAGGATGAATTATAGATGTATGGATACTTATCGCTAGATATCACAGAGTACCAAAAGAAGATATTTCATTAGTTGTATTTAAATACATTTATACGTTCGTCACGTTGTATTGTGTAAAATATCAAAAGCTTTAATGAACGATAAATTCTTTACGTTTAATGAATAAGCGAATTTGCATCCTAGTAGCGGATGAAGGTTAAAGAAGTTTAAGTATGTATTAGTAAAGTGTATAAATGTAGAAAAACATTCTAATCAGTAGGAATGAAAATTACGAAAAGAAATTGTAATACGATACATTTTTTATTTTTCTTCTAATACTCTGTAAAAGAGGCTAACTATACAAACAAATTGTAAATTATTTCAAGGAAAAAAAATCAAAAAGTTCTTCTTACAAAAAACAATACTGTTCCTATAATTTGTATCGCGAGGAAATGAGATGCTGTTGGTGAAAGAAACGGTACATATTAAAGACAAGACATTCTAAAGTTGGACTATAAGGCAATGTTGAGGCACCATAAATTACAGCAAGAACTACGTCGAGCGAATTGCAACACAGACTACTCTTTGTACTGACTGTTGCTGGCCCAAGGAAAATGGGGATCAATTCTGGAACATTAATCTGTATGCGGATACTGGACTGTAACATTTTGCGAAAAAAAAAAAAATGAGATATGGAAATATCCTGATAAATAATTCTAAATCCCTTCTCTGTATTACTACTTACTTGTATTACTTGCATCTCAAGCAACTATAGCGGAACTAGACTGAATTAATAGGTTAAGCATATGATGTATGTATTCAAATTTAGTAAACATACATACCGATTTCATAAATGTTTGTATTTATTTGGAATATTCAGTATAATTGCTTTACATTAAAGCATACGTGCGATACGACTACTTTTATACGATCCTCATAATACACGATTTCCTTGGGAGCTTAATTTATAGGATAGGGGCTTCTTAACGGGGAGTGGAAAAGTCACTAGAAAAATGACGAACAATTTCAGAACATCACTGACAATTAATTCACTGATGGATAGTCGTATATTTGCAGCTAATATACCAAGAAATTGCATTACTTACAAGATAATCTAATAATTCAGTGTTCAATCTTTTTGTCATATTAAAGGTATTAAAGTTGCGAGATCTATGTAATTGTACTAGATGTTAAAAGCTGTTTCAAGTCATAAACAAGTAAATAAATAAATGTAAAATCTCATCGAGACAACGCGTACTGTGAAATCCCTTTACAAGGTTTTTATAGGTTAGGTCCATATAAACCATCCGTAAATGACGATTACGTCAGCTAGTGATTAGCCGGGACTTTGAGTGGCCATTTCTATTCACGATAAAATCTATATAACTTTTATGCTCTACATAAAATCGTATCATAATAAGACAGAAACATCGATCGACTCTCGGTAAAGGCTATGTAAAGAGATATCTACGCAAAGCCATTAATATCACGACTATTTTATCGGTCGATAAAACAGCGTATCGGAATTGATTCCTATATAAACGTTCTCGCTTTCTAGAGAAGAAAATTTTCCGAAATTACTTCGCTACAATTTTTTTCTCTTTTCTTCTTTTCTCCGTTGCTTCGTTCTGCAGTCTGGAGTTCATTAGTAGTTTAAACGCGAAAACACTTATCGCAGAAAGCGGTGGATTTATTACGGGTAGAAGCTAAAAAGTTTTGTCTGCTCAAGGTCGGTATTCGACTGCGAATTATACCAACCACGATCCCCACTTTTTTACGGTTTTGCCACGTGCCTGGCCTCTTGTCACGTACGCATCGCGGATACAAGGCTGGCCACGTTCGAACTTTCAACGGTGTTAGTCACTGAAACGCGATCTCTGCCTCTTTCTGCTTCTGTGTCTGTATATTCCTTCCGTCTAACGTTCTTTCTGCATTCCTATATTTAGTATCTATTCCTACACGCACGTACTTCCTCCCATCTCTATACAGTGGCTAATGAAAATATTTAAATGCTTACCATAGAAAACTTGTACATTTATATCGCACGTGTTATATAGAATATCTTGAATTTCTTCAGTACCGTAATCAGACATGACTGTTCCCATTATATCGGTCATATTTGAGATCAATCGTAAAATTCATATAGAAGTTACAGTAAGCTTATTGGCATGTACGAAGTTATTTTCCCTGTTGGTCTTCCTGGTCTAGGGATTAATATAATTTAGGTTATCTTCCAATAAATTGGGAAGAAACTTACTCTGAGCGATTTACTACAAATATATATTTAGTAAGAAATTAATACATTGTATGAATAGTCACTTTAAACATATAATACGTGTTAAAGATGGTCACACAGAATATTTAGGACTATTTATACAATGAATAATTGACTGCTCAAATACTTCTCTGATGTCTGTGAAATATATACCTGCATTAAATATTTTGTAGTTTCTAATGTACATTTCCAGATCTGTTTAAACTTGACCAATACGATCATCGCAGTCGACCTTCGTTACAGCGCTAATGAAATTTCAAAATGTTTTATATAACACGTACGATATGGACATAAAAGTTTTCTATGGTAAACGTACAAATACTTTTGCGTGCAACTATAGTTGCCATCTCCTCTGTTATTCTCCTCTATTACTGTACTCCTCTGTTTCATGTATAGTGTTACACGAATTTTCTTGTACAATGAGGTGCGTACAGGATCGAATCTGGTATAGGGACTTTTTCTATTTACAGGGTAGCCAACAGGGTGCCAACTGATTTAAGGATCCAATAGTTTGAACAATGAAGTACGTAACTTCAGTTTGTTTCCTTTCTAAGAGAATTAACGAGACCATCGTGAAGATGGCTATTATGAAATTTGTATTTAGTTTGTAAATAGAAAAAGGAAAAATGACTTGAAGATTATGAACATGCGCAGTCCATTCGTAACTCATACACTTGCTACCGAATACAGTTATTTGCAAAAATCTTCTTAACTCCCGGAGAAAGGTGATTTTTATTAAAGTAAAACAACTAGCTAATTTCTTGGCAAACTTAGCGCGTCCCAAGAAGATTAAAAGCTGTGAAAACGCGAAACGAGCAAGGCAAAAAGTAACGGCTCGATGGTACGTACGCCTTAAAAGGAAATAGGTGTTTGGTGAAGTAATTAATGTCATTCCGTTGAATCATTCTAGGAATTTAGGTGTACAGAGGAGACACGTGTAGGTGTGATGGAAGCCGTAACACGGAAAATACAGAGGGCGAGAAGAACGAAGATAAAAAGCCGAGTAAAAAAGAGGAGGAGGTCAAAGTCAACTAACTGTGTAAATTCGTTAGCGTTTCTGTAAATACAGAAACCTGAAAGCGCAAGGAGACCAAAGAATCTACTTTTTGGTGCTCCTCTTCTTCTCTTCCATGGACAAAAATTTTAACGAAGTTTACCAACGACGAGGTTTCAGAAGCACGTGATTTCTATGCATTTCTAGGTCTTCTCGACATTTGTCCTAAAACATCAGAGAATAGAAATCTTTTGAAACACTGGAAGTAGTAAAAATATTAAACGTCAGAGGTCAGTAAGTATTGTACGTCCATGGAAGATGTAGAAAAATATCAATAGTGTTATTATTATTGAATTAATACTATAAAATAATAATATTAATTATATTTGATTACAAAGCAAAGACAGATTATGTTATGATAATTTTTCAGTAAATTCCTCAAGAAATGGCAATACTAGAATATCGAAGAAATATGAAAAATATAAGTGGACTTTGGTATTTCTCAGAATAATAATTGCCAGGTATATTTTCTGAAAGTAATTTTGCACAAACATCTGCAGAAACATACATATATGCAAAGTGTTTGTCCAGGATAAAGATACAAAACGAATGTGCCAGCTTGAAGATAAGTTCCACCAAGGTCTTTCTTACGGTGCACATAGCTTACACAACGGATGCTTACTGCGCGAATGCTTCCTGCTATGATTCCTACTTATAATTCATGACGGTAATCTGAACTTAGATGACACAAGCGTCAATTCATACAGCGAGCCCAATGATGCAGAATATTATTCCACGACGAATAAGATCAGGTACGCGATACACCTATAGAATGCAAAATCTATTACGTGAATCTTCCTGCTATGTTATAAGCTTCAGTTTGTATTAAGAAGATGTGCAATTATTTTCTGAAAAGAAATTATATTAACAAAGAATTGTTCAACCCTGCTGGATCTGTACGACAGAAAACGAATGTTATATCTCGATAGATGTTGTTAATAAAATAAATATTGAAGAAATGATACTCTACTACGCAATACCAGAAAAAAAAAAAAAAGAACAAGATGTACGTGTTTGACTCGGAAATATGAGGTACACGTTCAGATATTTTTTATTTTTGAAGAACCAATGTAGTTGCCGAATTTCCAGATAAATGTAACGTTCAAAAAATTATCCCAATCACGATTAACAATTAAAAATATTTTACAGGTAAATTCGCTATAATAGGAAAAAAAAGATAAGGAGACACATTCTTTTGCTGAATTTAGCGATTTAGGCACATCAACCTTTTTTGAGCAGTTTTTATGTTATGGGACACAAACAAACAAACAAACAAACAAACAAACAAAAATACATACATACAATAAGGCTAAACAACTAGCACAGTCAGGTAAATATCAGATAGTTGTTTAATATTTGGCTTTAATATCCGATATAATGTTATCGTCTATTGTGTATTCCACGGTTTTTATGAATCAAGTATTTCAGAAAAGAAAAAGAAGATATCTGAAGAGACGCGAACGTGAGGAAGAATTGTGGAAAGCTAGCTGCAAAATAATATTATCGAGGCAACTAATAATTTACATAGGAAATAAAACAACGAAGTCGCTAGTAATAGAACTGATATTACAAATTTATTAGCTTCTTAAGAGCAATTAAGGAAGAATTATTGAAGCAAAATGATCGAGCAGCGAAGGAGAATTCTTTGGTAATTGGAAATATATCTCAGTTTCTGAGAACGAAGAACACGTTGCGTTTATAAAAACCGAGAATATTCTTCTGCTTTCCTATATGAATAATTATATTTCCGATTACATTTTATTTAGAAAAGTCATTTCTATCGAAACGAAAGATGCTACAAAATTTCACTGCAAAATTAATGCCATCTATGTCAAGATTACTACGAGATGCTTCGTTATTATTGTACACGTTCAAACGTGAATACGTTATCTATATAGTTAAAACCTACTACAAAGTATATATAAATATAATAAATATAAATTATTACATAAATGGAAAATAGTTTCTTTATGTAACATAAGGAGAAGAATTGATATTATAATCATTGTAACACAATGGAATGGATAACTACGTAATCAGAGTAGTCGACTGTTAAAACATTGGTCTAAACCAAATGCATTCTCAAGCACAGACGCTCAAATCGATACAGATTTATCTCTCTAGTGCTATTCTTACGAAGCTGGAGGTTGCACAAGCTGTAAGACACGTACAGACGAGGAATTAGTACTCGAAGAGACAACGCTAATTCATAAATGAAATGGTAATTAATTGCGAATAGATGGCCAAGCAGGCGCCTTTTGTGGTAGCATCTAACGCTAATAAAATTGCTGCTACAATAGTTGGACGTAAGTTTCGTAAGTTGATAAAGCATGCGGATAAATTGTGGGAGATCTCCGCGGAATTGAATCTATTAAAGAGCTAGAGAGAGTGTGTGGGCGTTTCCGTGACTCGCATTCAACACGTGTCATTTGATACGTAAGATGTTATTCAGTGTCATAAAGTTAATGCTCATCATGCTGATCTTATCCAACTTCTTAATTAATTTCGCTAATTACCCTCGACGATCGATCGAAAGCAGAATCGAGCGTAATACTGTGCGCACAGCCGGCGTAGGAAGTTCAATTAATCTTGAAATGTTTTGTTACCGACACTGCATGGTACACGCTGATACTGCATATCGGGTGATTCCAAATCGAACGATTCATTTGTTTAAAACGTTCTATTCTGCTCGATCAAAGTTCGAATCGACTTCGTATTGTCAGCAACGTTGCTTCAGCGATAAGTCACGCTGCTCAAGTTATTCTAATCTAAATTACATTTTAATATACGCAAATAAATACGTATTTAGCCTGCTGTGATTATTGAATTCTTTATGTCTCAAGATAGCTTTCGTTTCGATCGAAAAACGTACTTTTAACGTTTTAAGAGATAGAATAAAAAAAAGAAAAAAAAACATAGAAATAGAATATAACATAATACGGTAAAAGTTGAATGTATATCGTATTTTTATTCTTCTCAAACTCGAGAAATTTTCGAATGAAAAAGAAACGCTATCGAATTGAAAATGACTCGAGATTAAGGTGTACTGGGAACGAATCATTGAGACATATAGGACCAATGACGAAATTAAAAATACAAACATAATGTAATATAATAATATAATATTCGTGCAAATGGAACGATGGTAAATATTCTTATTAATATCAATGAAAATATTCTTATTAATATTAGTCATAGATTTTTTTTCTATGCTACATAAAGATATGTTTCTGTGTAGAAATATGCGAAGCGGAGGTTGAATTCATATGCACACGAGGAGAGATAGCGAGGAAGGTTATATGGACACGTACCAGATAAGAATTGGCTGCATTCGCAACGGTACTGCGGCTTTTAAAAAGAGCTATTGTATCTCGTAGAAATAAAACTCTGGCAGAAATCAGGAAATTTGCAGATGAAGAAAGGTGGTACGCGATTTAACAATTTCAGAAAATTTACCACAAAGTGATGAGAATTTTTTCAACGATAATACGTACAAGTTTAGAAAGTCGAGTCGAGTTGTAAGGAAAGTAAAGTCATCGAAGGATCGTTTAAGATAGAAAAATCTGGTGAAACTAGAAGATGCAACTAGTTCCTACAAAGCTGTAAATTTTGCTGGAATTTACCAAAGGAAAAGCAGAACGAAGAAGTAGTATTTCGAGTGTTAGCTTAGCTGTAACGTTCGGTTAGATGTCTATTTATTTAGATCTCGAATGTACCACTCACACGCTTTGTATAACTGTCGAAATATGTGATAATAAGATTACGAGAAATTCATATCTTGATTAAATATCGTTAATAGTTAATTGAGTACACAAGACGTATCAATTGGTCTAATTATTATTGGAATGAATTTCACTAATGATATGCAAGCAATATAGATGTCATTGTTACGTTACTTCATATATACGAATCTAATGAATCTAAAATAAAATAGAATAAAATAAGGTAAGGGAAACGCGTATTAATTATTCGGATAATTGTTACATAATTTTATAATTTATAGTAGCATGTAAATTATTGATGTATTTACAACACGGAGGGACAGGAAAGAGCTAAGACACAAGGTGGTTGCATGACAGTAAATGAGGACAATGGGGAAACAAGTACAGAAGATGGCTAGTAGGGCGTAAAAATCTATTTCCAATAATCAGCAAACGATTAAACGTGGCAAGCAGAGTACAAATAGCGTTGGAGTATTGAGGCGCGTGGTGGTGTCACAAAGTCTCGAGGAATTAGATACAAGAGTACTTTAAAAACCTCAAGAATCAAGTAACCTAGGAAGGAACGAGCTTTAAACAATAATAAAACAGTCTGGATACGACGAACAATTAATTCTGTTAATAATAACACGAATGATAATTTATAAAAAGAAGAAAATAGAAAAAGATAAATCTGAGAAGAATTGTAGGGAAATTTTAGTAAAATAAATGAATCAAGATTTAGGTGCGTCTAAGAAAAGATGAGATCTAGATAGAAGATCGTTTTACTCGTTTAGGTATTAATTATTAAAGTAGTTTAATTATTAATTAAACTGGAAGAAACACGTCCAAGAGAAAATGAAACAAATAAAAATTACCGGAATCTCGACGTATCGGCTTAGAACGAGAAAAATAACAAATTATTGATATATAAAATCGTTATTCAACTTATATGAATGGATCAAGAAAAATCTGGGCCATAGCAGCCAAAAGTCAAACATCAAAATATTAGAATATCTCCAACGCGTCGTGGTTCTTATCAGAAACTACTGTACAAAGAAAACCTTAAAAATTGCCACAGTCGAAGAAGGAATTAAGCACACCAAAATAACAATAAACAGCCACACGAACCTACTAGCTAAAAGCTACTGCACGAACTTACCAAGGCTCAAGATAAGACGTTCCTCCGACTTACTCATTCTCACGCTTCATTCAGCGATTACCGATAAATGTATCGAAATCCGCAAGATTCGCTTTAACTTCTCAAAAGAGGTTCTCAAAAGAGGACATTTAATAAAGAAGATAAAAAATGAGAACTTATTCGAATTTCCTATTGTTAGTCATGCGTACAATTATTAATTATATCCGTGAAAGATTCTACGAACATCTAGATATCACTCTAATAATAATTCCTCGTATAATAAATAGTTGTATAACACGTCGAAAATCGCAGTATCAAGTAAGTTGGATGGATAGATAGCACGTTATATGAAAACTTTCTGACCCTGTGTACATCGCAACATCTGCATTGTAAAGTAAACTCTCGCACATCTTGTCATTGATAAACTTGCTATCACTGATAACGTACACAAACATCGAATATGCCCGTGCAGCGCCTGGGAAAAACGACGACTCCTTGCCACGTGTTTGCCTAGTTCGGTAACTGTTTCATACGCATGCGCGCACGATTCACGTAGTTAAACAAAACGATAAATTACGTACGACGCAAGAAATATTACTATTTGATATATATATGCACTTGATGTTGGTGGAAGGTTAATTTGTGTATGGAAGTACGCAGAAGAGAGCCAAACAAGCGGAGGCAAGTGCCGAGGTGAAAAAAACGTGGAATGAAAGAAGAAACCAGAAATAGATCCTTGCTCTCTTTTAAAACAAACAGCTCTCACAAGTGCGCCATTCGAAACAGCCCCTCGACATAAAAACACGTGTTTATTTTCAGCATGCGCGAGTTTCTTTCGCATTCTGTACAACAATGTCCGACCAGTCTCAAAGGATTCACACGCAGCACGATATGACAACGAGCGTGACAAGTGTTCCGATAATTTTTTTCCTCTTCCTGTTAGATCATAGACGTGCAGAATGTTTTATGTAATCGATTCGTCGTTTGTAACGATATTGTATATTTTTATTCTTGGAGATTGGAAATATGATACTATACAGGATATCCCAGCTAAATGGGATCACCTAGATATCTGCCTGATTTACGATTGTATAAGAAAGTTTCTTTAGACAAAGTTAGGTTATCTCAAGTTAGTACACAATAAAAAGAATCTTTTTCCAAGATCCTTTCTTTTTCACGAGATTCCAACGTCGTCTGTATCTTTTTAAATGGAATCCTATATTCTTTTCATCCATAAAATAACGCGCTTTTTTATTCAATATACAAAAGTACCTAGGTATTTGTGTCTGGATGAGACGATTGGTTTAAAACATATTTCAATTTTAATTTTGTCAAAGTTGGCGTACAAAAGACAAGGAAGGACGCAAAGTGATGCGCTCTCGTGTTTGTCTGTGTTTATCTATTTTAAAAAATATCGACGACTCTAACTTGAGAACAAATTGAAAAAAGGCACCTTTTGAGACGGTGCAATTTTCTTTTGAGCTGTTTCGTGCAACAGTACATAAGACAGATATTTAAGCGATCTCATTTGGTTAGAATACTCTGTATAATTATTTTTCAACAGATGAGTTTTGATAAATTCTACGATCAATGCTAGAAAAATTTACCGAATGTCCAGCTGGACAAATTGTAAAATACAGATTAAATAATAAAAAAGAAAAATATGAATATCGATCTCTCCTCGAACGATTCGAAATTTGGAGAAGGCGTCTAAATTTGAAAAACAAGCAACGAATTCCACACATCTACATCGATTCTCGAAGAAAAATTCTAATTTCGTGTAAAAGACATTTCTTTCCATCTTAACGCAATACTACAATACCTGTGTTTCGTTTAATTTTATATTGTTATATACTCATCTTTTTACAAGACATTACAACTGAAATATTTAAACAAATATGTATTTCAAAAACTTTTTAAAATGATAAACGCAACGATAACTCGATCTTTTCGTCGATCGTGGATGGAGGAATGGATACAAAGGTGGATCGAAGTAGCGTGAAGATCTTCGATCTGTTACGCGAGAAAAAACCTAAATAGACTCCTCCCTGTTTCGTTGGAACTAACCGTTTCACAAATATTCAAAGTATGTCCCGTAGCTAAACATGGGAACAATCGTAACTTATTGCATAAAACCAGTTCGAATGAAGCAATGCGATGGCGTCAGTAGAGTCGACATCGACCGATGAAATCGTAGTAGAAAATCACCTATCCGGTGGTAATCGTTGTCGACAGACCTGTGGAACTAGGTTGGACTTGGCCTGTTGTCCTAACTCGCGGCTTGGCAACTGGTTAGTTGTGTACACTACTGTGCAGAAGTTTAAGATTAACCACTTTTCTATTTTTCTTACGAATCCAATACGAGGTAAGAAAATAAAATATACAAAGGCGACTGATGTCAAAATATATGTAGAATCTATTAAAGCGACGCGTTAAAGCTGTAAAATCTATTTTGCAAGTAAATTTTCTGCCGATAAATCATACTTCGATAATACCCCTTTTATAAAGAATAATTTCAAAAATGTTAATCGACCAGCAAAATGGCTAAAATTCTTCCAACGAGGTAAAATTTCGAGACGCTAATTTAACGGCTGAAATATTTATAAAATAATTTAAATATTTATCAACCACTATAATAGTTTATTATATAATAGATCGTGATTTTTATGGGAAATTTAAAGATTCCATATACATAAAAGCATAATACATAAAAGCATATCAAATATCCAGAGTAGAATATTCGTTACAATATGGTGGATGAAACAAAATACCGTCTATGTTTCACATTGTTTAGCTGTGCTCGTAAAAACATAAAAATGCACGAGCATCCACAATCCAATCGACTGAAATTAGAAAAAGGAGAGAGAGAAAAAAGAAACAAAATATCTGAGTATTTGTACGAATATAAAAGCGCAGAGCATTCCTACCATAGGAGACAATAGAGACATTTATATAGGAAAATCAATTATTCAACGTAATATCGTCTTCATAGTGGTTTATGGGCCCGTAAACTGTCGACTGTGACTATTGTTCTAATCCCGCTCGTTAAGCTCAACCGTTATAGTCGCCATGTCGAGTGGTCTCGAAAGTTAGGTTATAATACTGTGGGACCCCCATGCCTGTTAAGCGAGATGGTCTCTTTGCGCTTGCTTTACTTAAGCTTTAAAGCGTTGCTGCGTAACCCTGCGTTCGATCAAAGCCTGAACCTGTTCGTCTCGAAAGACCCTCAGGTGGACCCAAAATAGGTATCGGGGTGATAAGTGTGTTAAGAGGGCATTAGTGCGGGTAGATGGCACGCTCGTTGCCATGTTTTTACAGCAACGGGCCATTCACACTCAAGTATCATCCTCGTGCCCTTCTTTATTATTTCTTTACGCTTCACGTTCAGAAATTTTGTAAATATGTACGATAAAATATTATTTTCTGTGAGAATTGATTGTAATATTCTACCAGATAAAAAGAAAATATATATATATATATTTATTTATAATGTATAGATTTATTAATTTAAGCTGTATGCAGCCAAATAGAATAGTAGTAAATTGTTTTTTTAAATTAATTTTAAAATTGTTTATGGATATATCAACCACTATAAGTAGGATTAAGTTTCATAATTTTTGGGAAAGATCGAATTATCGATAGAAAATTATATCGTTTAACCAACTTTTCTAAACGTCCTAATTTTTGTCTAACGTTTTCTAGAAGGATATCAATTTCCCTTCATCTGCAAGACCATTTCTAGATCTCTTTCTACGTTTCTACGTCTATTTCGGATTTAGATCGAAGGCAGTGGCTAATTTTTGTACTGGTAGGTGTTCGTGGTTTTCAACAAATTCCAAAGGCATCGAACAGCGTGAGTGATAACTACAGAAATTGTAGAATGTAATAAACCTTCGGATCGCGTTTTTTTGAAGAACAATAGCCGTATCTCGGTTAATATCGTATATTACGTACGTACATACATGTCGTAGATTGGAAATGTCCTATAAAATAAATGAAAGATAAAATATAGATCCAATATAACAGAGTGAAATATGTTGAAGATAAACTGACAAACGAGGCACTTAGAAGCAAAAGGACCCAGTGGCATTTTTCTGATATCGAGTTTGGAATTCAAACGTGTTAAAAGAATTCCACGTAATGTCTCCATGAAAATGAAGTTATATTTCATGCTTGACATATGGTAAGAAGCGTATACGAAAACGAAAATCTCTAACGAAATTCATTTTTTTCTTTTTTATTTATGAATTATCGAATATACGAAAGGCAACATTGTGATAACGTTACAATGGCACTACTTTCAATATTTCTTGCTTAATTGACTACGATCAATTTCTCTAGCCTTCAAATGATACTTTTACACAACGTTGGATCGCTCGAATTATTCACAAACAATTCTAATTTAACCATCTTTGTTCCGAATAGAGAAGTTTCAAAAATACCACTTGCATCCGTCTGGTTCTATAAGCGCAAATATCAACCGTGACGAAAATATCCAACAGGTGTAGTACGTTACTGTTTCGAGAACTAAATTCGTTTCTCTGTTATTCCGAGCCATTTGTTCTTGTCTGCATCGTGTCGTTATTTTTAGAGAAGCGTGGCTAGATAGGTACAAACGAGACGGCTGAACGTTGAATACCATTAAAAGGATAAAACCATAGAAACCGCTGGCAAAGAAACGGAACAGGTTTCTGGAATTAATTACAACAGATTGTATTCCCGATGCAATTTATATGCCATTTGCATCTTCAGCATCGATATACATGTACATAAACCATTATTCTACCCTTGATGGAATTATTCACAGGTTTAATGACATCATTCCAACGTTTCATTTTCTACATAAAGTTGTAAATAAAACGCTAGATAGTTGTAACGTTTGATAATAGAACCTCTTCGTGTATGACTCAACTCGATTCATTTTTAACGACAATTTTTGTACCCATTTTTTTTTTTCTTTAAATTCTATATTTATCTATTCATAAATATGGAAATACCTTAGCCACTTTGTACAGCTAAACTGATATTATTAGCGAAGCTTTACGTATTACAAATTACGACTCGTCGAGTATTAACCAGTTAGCTGTTGCAAACTGTTTGGAAACTTTGAAAAGCGTGTACCTAAAATGCGTCGCAAAAAGTAAGCGACGACGAATATATTCGTCGGACACAGAGTATACGTGGCTGTTGTAACATAGAATTAAGCTGTAACGAAACGACTGTTTTATTTTTGAATTTTATTGCCATCGTAACCACAAAATATTGCCATTTTTCCATGACGAGTATACTCGTCAGACACAGAGTATACGTGGCTGTTGTAATACAGAATTAAGCTGTAACGAAACGACTATTTTATTTTTGAATTTTATTGCCGTCGTAACCACAAAATACTGCCATTTTTCCATGACGAGTATATTCGTCAGACACAGAGTATACGTGGCTGTTGTAATACAGAATTAAGCTGTAACGAAACGACTATTTTACTTTTGAATTTTATTGCCGTCGTAACCACAAAATATTGCCATTTTTCCATGACGAGTATACTCGTCAGAAACAGCTAACTGGTGAATAAACTATCTTGCACGGCAACAAGAAGTTCGATAGTAAAACAAATAAAGTCATATACGATAATAATAAAAATAAGTAGGTAACTTGTAACTTTCTACTTGCAAATATTACTAACATTAAAACTAATAAATTATTCCGTAAGATTATTCCGAAAGTTTTATACCAACAAATTAATAAATGTCTTAATATCCGCGAAGCGAGACAGTACGTTGCAATATGAGCAGGGTAAAAATGAATTTTACAAAATAACCTCTGAGACCGAGTAAAAATATAAATTTCAATACGAAACGAAATACGAATTTTATAAAAATATGAATACGAATGCCGTACAACATGAAATATGATTTTTGTTGTACAAAAAAACTGATCTTAAAATCGTTTCAAATATTATTTCAAATATACGATCGTGTGTTTCACGTTAAATATCGATATTCACATGGTTCGATTTATACCATCGAACTCGCATGAATGTGCTTAGAAATGGTGCAACACGTTGTAATTTGAAATTCCATAATTACAATACAATCGAGCGGAACAAATTGATTTCCACGCTTTCCATCAATGACGCACTCTCTCGTCCATACAATTAAGCAAAGGGCGACCCATCTCGCTTTACGATATATCGAGATATATCGAACATATGGATCTGAAAGAAGTTCGAGTGGCCCATTAAAGTTAGGTTAGGAAACTCGATAGCTAAGTACCTGCGCGATATTCTAAGGGCAATGCTTACTGTATAAGAAATTATCGACTTTTTATTTTCTCCAATGCACGGATAAGCAATATAATTAAATACATAACGTGTTCTCTGTTCGCAGGTCTGCTACGCTATAAATAGCTGGCCTAACTTCCGATTCGAAAGACAGGCAACAAGTTTCACCTATGCATTCGCATTCTCTGTCTTTAATTCTAAAGATATTCAGATTGAACAAAAATTGAAGAATTGATTGGAAGAGATAGCAACGAATGTACAATTTTTAATCAAATTTAATTAAATTTCAATTTTAATACGAAATAATTAAAAGAATAATATAATGAATTTTATTTTGTTTTTTATGTATTCAAACTGAAAATAATTTTGTATCAAGGCTACATATACCAATACCAGTCAAAATGACTGGTACTTGTCAAAGTGTACAGGAGTCCTGCAATCTGTTTATCGAACCCCAATTAACCAGTCTCCTCGTTTCGTACAACTTGCCACGCGTTTTTAAAATTTGTACTGCGTATCGTTCGATATGACGATATCAGTTTTCAGGAAAATTGCGGATCGATCGCTAGATCGCTAGATACTGTCAACGCCCGTTGGCCGTGCTGGATACACTCGTTCTCGTGAGATCACGAAAGTTAAGCAACACAGGGCGCGGGGCGGTCAATGATGGGTGACCGCTCCGTGTGGGTGTTGACGAAGAGGACGCGCTGAGGCTGCGGCGGCGCCCTCACGAACATAGGAGGACCATGGGGCGTTGGTGGCTCTGGCAGACTAGGATGTCGTCAAGCGTTTTGGGATGCCTTCCTTCAACCAAGAAGGAAGAACGACGACGAGGCTGCACCCTGGTAGTAATTCGTAAGAGACCCCCGGGGCACCTCATAACGTCGGGAGGTTAACCGTGGGGTTTTAGTCGGTAAGAGGTCCGACACTACTCGGTTGTTGTGGTGAGGCAACACTGAGTGTCCATGAGGATATTTCCCCACGTATAAAAAAAAAAAAAAGAAAAAAAACGCTAGGTACTAACGGTATAAATACCGTTGATAATACTAAAAATGTACCATGCATAACATGGAATTGCTTCTGTAAGAAAGTAATAAATCAATAAATATAAAAATATTCTATTATTAGGTATTTTTAAAAGACCACTCATTTTGACTGATTTTGGTAGAAATAGCTTTGTGTTAACCTTATATTATATCTATAAAAATATGAATTTCCATAAAAACCGGTGCTCCAGTTATAACGTTGGGAGCGATCAGCTTATCGCGTAATTTATTCGATCTATTTTGAATGGCGACTAGTCGACCAACGTCTCGCGAACTAAGCGTCACACTTACGATGCATGAGATTCTTCCAGCTGCCATAAATCGCCTGGATGCACTTATCAAGAGGAGTAGCGGATAATAGTGCACTGGTTTTACGTGCACTTAAGTTGCCCTCGGAGCAGCTTCTGAACAAATTGCCGTTGCTTATCTGGCAAATCACCGGGCTACGTTCTCGTCGTGGATGAAGTTTCGTCTTCGACATATCGAGGACACCGCCAGGGATCCAGGATTCGACGGCTGGATCGCGAAAGCTTCTATAAGTGGAGGACAATTTTTTCGAGGACTTCTGCAGAAACCGCTTGCCAGGTGGTAAGGGCGGGGGACCCAAGCAGCTCGTGACGGCAGTGATCGCCATTTATGGCCGAACTCACTTTTATTCCAACGACTTTGAGTCTATCGATCTTTTACAACCGATTATTTCAACAACGGCTTTCCCTATTTTCTTTTCTATCGTTTTATATTTCGTATCCGTACGTTTACGCAGCGATTACAAAACTGATTCTGTTACTCTGCAAATGAACATTCTGTTCGTTTCTATCTCTGTTAGATACTTATAATTACTGTTTTTAAATATATCGTTCGTAACGGAGTAGCTTAAATGAAAATGAAGAGAGAAGCAAGGACCGGAGGAGATTTCCTGTTTCGATCGACGTATTAAACGTTATCTACGTAGGAAAACTAATTATACGATTGAAATTACCAGAAACTCGTGAAATTTTACATTTTCATTAACCTTGTCAATTTCAAGGAAAACGCGCTCATCAAGATCTATAATCACGAGCTTGAAGAATATCGTTAAAGCTGTTTCAAATTGTCTATAATTCCCCTTACAATTTTCAGTAACTTAAACCATTGTATATAGATATCAGATACTTTGCACTACTATCGTGACGTTAAAAAAAAAAAAAAAAAAAAAAAAAAAAAAAAAAAAAAAAAAAAAAAAAAAAAAAAAAAAAAAAAAAAAAAAAAAAAAAAAAAAAAAAAAAAAAAAAAAAAAAAAAAAAAAAAAAAGAGAAGAAGAAAAAGAAAAAGCAGATGCTAACAACGTCCTTTTCCAAATTATACGGTAGCTAATAATTGCAACCACTTTGTCAAATTAATCCTTTGTCAAATTACAGCCACTTTCTATCGAAGAGAAGATACACGGTTGTAACGAAGCACAAATTTTCCTACGGATTCTCAAAGTGTACGGTCGCGGAATACAACGAAGGAAACGGCGGAGATAACCGGATAAGACTGTCAGAAACGTTCCGTGTTAGGTACAGGTTTCAGTTGGCGACACCAGCGGAGTCGTTGGTGTGGCGAATGCAAAGAGGCGAGGTCGAAGGTGGGTGGACAAGTTTCCGGAGAACGGTGTAGGCCGCCCCCGGTAATGCCTCCGCGCGTAGGTTTCCAAAAACGCGACACGTGAAACAACTTTCCACGTGAAAATACCCTGGCTCGCCAAAGTATTCCAACACTTACCATAGGAAACTCGTATGCCCATACCGTACGCGTTATATAAAGCATTTGGAAATTTCATTGGCGCTGTAACAAGGTGTTGTTATTACATTAGCCGAGAGAGGATGTTAAAAAGTGGTCATTTCTCGGCTCCTCCTTGCTGAGGAAAAATTCTTGCTGAATCTCTCTCTTTCTGGGTAGACAGAAAACGTTAACAGCGTTTGTAAAAAAAAAAAAAAAGAAACAAAAGAAAAAACAAGCTGCTGCTGGGTAGGTCGAACCTACCCACGCGTTGCACTTAATCTTCGTCTTCTTCGGATGAACAATTTATTGTTAAAAGTCGGTACATCGTTGAGGTAATCGTCATGGGAATATAAAAATCGATTCCAGTGTTTGTTATATACCGTTGTTACTTTTACAGGATTTCAAGATAGCTTGTGACTGATATACGTGAGTAGCACGTCTAAATCGGTATCTACATTCCCTGTTGATCGTGATATTACAAATAGAGTTCCATTGTACGCTATTGGAACGGAGTTAATTATTTATCTCGATTGACACGCGAAGAAAACGCGAGGTATGATACAAGGCGAGTTCAATTTCAGCGCACAGAGGTTGCTCCATTGGAATTTTTCTCAACGCCAAGTCATCAAGATCTTCGTTTGCATGCATATGGCGCGTATCAAATGAAACAGCCACCTGGATATTACGCAGACTGTATCGACGAAAATGGAGACTTGGAATAGCAAACTGCGGTAGCGCACTGCTCCATATCGTCCACTATCAAAAAGTATCAAATTCAAATACAAAGCTAACAATGGCGTTTTCATTGAAATAAAATTGCACTCCAGCCAGTCGAGTAATTTCAAATATTTTGTTTACGTATTAATTGACGAAAGTAAAACCGGATTGCAAGCTATTATAGCACACGCATGCGGGTGCAAAGTAGGAGAACGCGTTGCTGGTTGCTGTTCTCGCGTGGCAACGAGCTCTCCTGGTACTTTGGATCTACTCGAGTCTAAACAGAATTTGCAAAGAATTATTTCGTCGATGGATCTTTCCATACCCGAAGAAGATGAAGATTTTGAAGAAGATGAAAAGACACCTTTTCCCTAAATTTCTCATCGTTTTTCGGATAAATGCCAACGTCTTTTTTTATTTCTAAAGAGATGCTCTTCAATGAACCCAACGAGGTCAAAAGATGGTCATTTTGAAGATTCTTTGATCTTGAAAATTTGTATGAAAGCAACAGGATATTTATCGCAAACAAGTCGCTGGGAAATTTACTTTTTCATTTATTACAAATTTATTTATAATTCTCAATAAGAATTGATTGTAAAATTGAAAAATATAAAAAATATTACTACAAAGAAGAACGTATCTTACAATATCGATAGAGAAACTAATACGTTGTATAAAATGATTAGAAGAATCTTTTTCTTTTTTCTTCCTCAGGGAAAAACGCGATATTTTTCCTTTTTTCCCCTTCAAAGTGTTCCAAAAAAGTGAAAAATTGAAATTTCGAAAAACCTTGCCAGCGTTACCTGGGGAAAACTATTATCTAACGAATGAACTTTGATTTTTTGATTTTGGCTGATCCAGCACCAAGTTACGAGGGGCAACGCGATTCTACTTTTTTCCGAAACACGTCCGAATAATTGCTGCCATTGCCGTATTTTGTAATATTTCTTCGTGAAAATTTTATACAATATTCTTCGAATGTCATACTTTAATGTACTATTGGTTTTAATAAAGAGATTTTAACCGTGTCGTCACAAAAAATTCACAAAAACATGCCTTTTTTTCTACGAATTAACCTTACCCCCCTTTAACTTAGTTCTCACCACGCCGTTTTCGAATGGAAGTAACGTGAAGTATGTAATATTGGTAATTTCGGCGTGCAAAATGCCGTATATTATAATGTGAAATTGCCATTATGTCCATTTCCGAATAGTCTGGTAGCGTGCGCGCGTAGAAAGTACAGACAGCCAGGGAATCTTCTCCTAGAGGAGAGAACATGATTTTCGGCGCTCGTATTTTACTTTGAAGGAATGTTACAAACACGCACACGTTTAACACGGACTCGAAAATATATCGAAGAGAAGGGAATTTTCTTTAATATTTCTGAACGATGTAACGCGTGTTTCGTCGATCTAGGACTCTTAGAATTTTTGAAAAGCTGAAGTTTAAAAGTAGAAAAATAACCGTCGATATTTTTCCTCGAGGGATCGTACGAATCGTAGAAATTCTTCCGCATCGAACGTGTTAAGCGTATTAACGAGAGATTTCAACGAATCTCTCAGAACCGACGAATACCAAGACCGAGGACTGGGAATTCGAATATTCGCCAAGAAATATTTAAAAAATGAAAAAGATGAAGAGGAAGGGTCGATGTGTCGAGAATGTTGCGGTAATGCATTATAATAATACGACGATTCCAATAATGTACTATACGATGATATGTGAAATGGGTCAGAGAGAGCGAAGCGGACAGTGTGGTATTATAGCAAGTTAAAGAATACGAGATAAGCAATTACTTGTAAGCAGCGTGTTGGTAATTGAGTGGGTGTACGTTGCTGCAATTTTCATCAAATCACACGGGAATAGATGTAAATATTAAAGCTAAAACACCGGGAATTTTAAATAGCAAAAGTGCCAAACATTTTCATAACGTAACAAAGTTTCGTGGAATTATTTCTCAATAAAAACCTGTCCGTCGATTTCTCTTCTCTTTTATACCTTCGTTCTATCATTATTTTATTTCGCCATTAATTTAGCTTTCCACGAATATTTAATTAAGGGGGGGGGTAAGGTTAATTCGTACAAAAAATTTTTTTTTGCGAAATTTTCACGTTTTTCTCTTCAAAATGTTCCAAAAAAGTGAAAAATTGAAATTTCGAAAAACCCTCCCAGCGTTACCTGGAGAAAACTATTATCTAACGAATGAACTTTGATTTTTTGATTTCAGATGATCCAGCACCAAGTTACGAGGGGCACCGCGATTCTACTTTTTTTTTCCGAGACACGTCCGAATAATTGCTGCCATTGCCACTATTTTGTAATATTTCTTCGTGAAAATTTTATACAATATTCTTCGAATGTCATACTTTAATGTACTATTGGTTTTAATAAAGAAATTTTAACCGTGTCGTGACAAAAAATTCACGAAAACATGCTTTCTTTTTGTACGAATTAACCTTACCCCCGCTTAAGCATCGTGTAGAAGAAATTTCGATAACAAGATTTCGATCGGTTTCCTGATCTTCAAACTTTTTCCTACTTTGCAAATACTTGAAGATCTTAGAAATCGTGACGTTACATATTCGATGTACGAAGACAGACTACGTATTCATAGAAAGACGCGAGATTATACAGGCAGAGTCATTCGCCGGTTGAACATGGCCGGACAAATAATTGCCGCGAAGAGAAACAGAGACTGAAGAGCGTGTGTACTGTTAAGGAAAGGTCTGGACCCCACCGCTTTTCTCCAGCACCTTAGCGACGAGGAGTCTCTCGCGGCGGTATTATTATAGCTTACTTACAACGAATGCACGTAAAGAAACGATGGAAATCATTAGTGGCTTCCCTTGCGTCTCGCAAATCCGCCGATTCAGCATCCACGTCGTAAATACAAAGGAACGCTCGATTCGCATCGAGATAAGGGATATTGCTTGCGTTCTTGATAAAAATAAATGCAAATGTTAGGTAGAAAATGCTGGCTCCAACGACAGCTAAACCGTCCTACGTGCACAATCGTAATAAGCTGGTTTTATCGAAATTCAAACACGGCCAGCGCGTGGATAGAAACGAGCCAGTGTTTCATTAGAAATTTAGAAAAGATACGAAGAGAGTGAGGGAAGTTGGATACTTGCCGATATGGAAATCAGATTGACGTTACATTTATTCAACGAATTATTATTATTATTCTTCAGATATTAATAACGTTGTTATTTCTATATTCAGAGGTAGGATCACAATAGCTATTATTTTATTCCTTGGATAAATCTAAATTTCTGAGCCGAGAAACCTTTATTGCATTTTCTTACATGGACCAGGGATAAGAACAAAAGAACATCTTAAACCTATCGATTAAATCTATTGATTGTACCTAGAACGATCTTCTAGTTACTGTTTATTGTAATTAGCGCATTTGCTCACGTTGTAATTTTCAACAAATAACAACATCCATATTAATTCAGTTGCATACATTAACAGAGGATACTACTGTGTCCTCTACGTTTGGTATATTAGAGATAAGATTTTTTTATTCGCAGATCTCATACATTTTTGATCAAGCTGGCTGCTGAAGGGAGCAAAAGTCTCATAAAAAGAAGATATTTTATTATTCTTTTGGATAAGCTTTTGTCAAGGTTTTATGAACTCGACGAAGAGAAATTGAATTTACAATGTAGATGTAAACCGGAAGTCATCCTAAGCCGAAAGAATTATAATAAATAATAATAATAATGACATTTAACAAACAGGAATATAATCGTATAACATTTGTAGTGTTTTTCAGTAGCCTGTTCTTTGTTGAAAATATCTTCCATCGACCTTTTATAGGAAGGTTCCATATGCAAATAACGTGTAACGTCTGTTTCGTAGATTAATTATGCGCCTAAAGCAGACCTAACTAGACATAGGTTTAAGTTTATTCGATAAATAAAGTAACATGCGTGATAATTATTTGTGGCGGATCAAGCAGCCTCAGTCGCCAAACGGTCGAGGAACGAAACGACGACGGCACAAACCTCCCGCGGCAACACCAGGCTGGCGATCACCACCAGAGGGCCAACAGCGATCGAACGATGTTCTCGCTAGTGGTCGAATTGGGTCCGCATAGAATATATGCCGCAACTAGCGAGACGCCTTCTGCGTCTAAAGCAGGGACTACCGGGCATAGCCTTACTGACGAGTCCGCCGGTAGTCCCGGGACGAAACGCAAAACGAGCGAACCTTCTTCCTTAGGAACTCTACGAGGATCGGCCGACAACAACAGGAAAAGGGATCAACCGATCCCCTTCATATTTATACGAAAGATGTACAGTTAAACGACTAGAGAATAGAAGTTGTGCTACATTTCGGAATAAAAAAGCTACGTATGTAAGTACGCAGAGAATCTTTGGAAAAGTAGGTAAGAAATGGTGTTTATAGAGGTGCAGAAGAGGATGCAAAGAGAAGAAAAGATGAGAAAGTCGGAGAAACTTAAAATAAAGAAGAGAGAAAGGTGAAAACAAATTGCTAACTCAAAATCTGCAGGAAATGAACGAAAGCATTTAAGATTATAATCGTAAGCCATAAGTGCTCTATTAAAAAGAGTATTCACCGGTTTAACAGCAACTCGAAAAAAGATAGGAAACACGTTCTGAATTAGTATACATCGAAGTTAATACTAGAACTTATCAAATAAAATTATACGCCAAGATAAGCCAATTAACCATTAACTTCTTCCTCGGTTATGCCAATATCGAATGTCTCGTGGATTAAAAAAAAAGTCGAAGATTTATCAGATATCGAGGTGCAGGTGATCGGAGGATTTCCAAGCCGAAATTATGGGAATTCGAAAGCTCGTATATCGGTCAGAATATAAAAAGAACGATGAGAATAATGTTGCAAAATTATTGTACAAAAATGATATTACATGATACATTGGATTGGCAACTGAGTGATTGCGGATTTTATCATTAGGTGTTGCTGACATAGTAATGCCTAAATCCAATATCTTATTGTTACTTGACTATAATTTCTATTTTTTCGTTTACGATTTAAATAGAAGAAATATTTGAATAAGATCGAAGAAACCTTCGGAGATAAGTATCTTTGCAAATATAATTAATCTCTTCAAACATTGAACAGACATCATGGATTAGAGAGAAAAAAAAGAAATAAAAACATTTAAATACACGCTTTAAATAGATGCAATAATGTATTAAATAGAGAAAATTATAGTATAACTATAATAACGCAAAATTAACGCTGTCAACTACGACACTACGCAAAATAGATAAACGCATGGAAATTAAACTTTGATAAACTTGGATGGGAAAAAACGCTATGTGTATCCTGCCGAGAAATTACCATCTAATTACAATTTAAATTCAGTCTAAGCCTTCCGATGTACAAGTTCGTTCCAATGAGATCCTCCCTTCTCCTTGGTCAACGTAAAATTAGTTTTACACAAAAAAAAAAAAAAAAATGTCAATTCTACCGCGGTTTAAGTTTAACGCAAAGCGTTCTAAAGTGATTCTAAATGAATTGCGATAACCGACAGATGAAATACGACGTCTGCACTGGATAACAGAAGCCTAAGAAAATGAAAAGATGGACCCTAGTTAGGAGAGGAGATTAGGATGGTAACAACAGTGGGAGAAGAACGGGCAAGACGCTACTTGGGCTGATTATCTTGAAATCAGTCCTAAAAGGTGGAAGAAAAGTGAGAGGAAAAATACAGGAACGCCGACAAATGATTACAGCCAAGTTAAAGAGCTACCGAGGCAACAGGCCAAGATAAGAATCTTAATCGAAAGAAGATAAGACGTCGAGGGGATTCTCTACTCAGGAGAATGGAATTTCACGATATATACTCCGTATTGAAGATATATACCTGTAAATCACGGCGAACAGTTATTAGTTTCGAACACGATGTTCATTGAGGTAGGTTGTTAATCCGATTTAAGTAGAAGGACGGTATAATTGAATTTCCTTTATGGACGCGGATAATTATCGTATTAACGGTAATCGCGCTTTGTAACTAGAATTTTAACATCTTATTAATCGATATTTGTAATAATATTATTCGTTGTAATTGAACGAAACAGCCTTCGTGCTTCTCTCGCAAAAGTCGTTTGTAAGACGTAAGTTACCGTACGTTGGAATTCCTCGACTTTTAGAATTCAAGAATGTGCAAATGACAAAGCAAGAAAGATGAAAAGGAGCGAAAGAACGAGGATGGGGGGAGGCGAGAGGAGGAAGAAAAAAAAAAGGAAAGAAGAGAAGTCATAATGATCTTGCGTGTATCCTTCGATTCATTCTTGTTGCGTTATTTACTTGAAAAACAGGAAATACCTCTAATATCCTTTTTCAACGCATTAATCATACGAATCGAAGAATAAATCGCATATCGTACTAAAAGTTTATACTTCCACTTTCCAATATTCGTGCGAACCTGTAACAATGATATTCGCGCGCCATTTACTATTCCAATACTGTTTATAGAAATTTAATATTCTGTAACGCGATACAATCGGATAGAATATCAAGAGGCTATGATATTTCTTTCTTCTCTCTCTGTGTTTATTTAGCAATTTCCATTTATTTCTATAATTCTGTTATCTTTCCTAATGGGCTCGAGCAAGCGTAAAACATCGCAACTTCCATCGATGTATTCCATGTAATATAATATAACGTTCGTATCGCGTTTTCATTGTAAAGGAAAAAAAAGAAAGGAAAAACCTTAAGATGAACGCGAAATCGTATAGGAGCACGTGACACTATATTCAATTGACCTAAATAGTACAATGAATACAAGTGGACTGTGTTGTCTTATGCGTGGCGCTGTTCGCCGTTGTCTCGCTAAGAAACTTGAATTGAGTTTTATTTTTTTTTTTTTTTTTTTTATTGTTTGTTTCATAGTTACGTACAGAAAAAGAGATATCTAATATCTCACGCACGCTTAAACGCCTACACAGTGAAATGAAACTGGAGGAGTACTAACTTTTATGAAAGATAACTAAGACTTTTTATCTCGACGATAAACCCGCATCGTAGTTTACTACGTTAAACGATATTTGTATATTTTGCGTCATCGCTCTAGTCAAGAATTACTCGATTCCCAGACATTCGTCTATTGTAACGTGTTACGTATTAACACGGTTCGATGCTGGCTTCTATTCAGTGAAATTTCACCAGATAATTCGCTACATTTTTTGTAATCGTTGAACATCTTGATATTATTTTCGATAATATTAAAATATGTTTGATACCGATGATGTTAAACAAATGTTAAATATCGATAATATTAACAAATATTTCACGTGTTAAGAAAATGTATACAAGTCGAATGTTTTCGTGGGGGACATAATTTAACACGATTAGTGTTTCCGTATGTGAACGCGCAGAGGACACGCGAAGGTTGTTAGGCGAGGAGCGATGTTTTTATAAGCGGGATCACACACTTTTTAATACACTATCTTATACATTCTTATCTTGTTACATTCTCTACAAGAAGATATTAAGCTATTTATGTCAAAAAAATTATTAGCTCGGCAGATATTCTAGACTTATATTATTTCAACAAATGTTAACCTATTTTATTTTAGCAGAATTTCGCTAATTTGTCAAATTTAAAGTATAGAAGACAAGGAAAGTGTTTTGCCTTCGGTTAATACTTTTTTTATAGAGAAAATTGCATTAAAAGAAACATCGGTGACCTTCGTATGTCCTCTACTTGTTCTGCCACGAAAAGACTGATCATGCCGAATGATGTGCCCCCTCGATACTGCTTAACTTGTACACGAAACACTTTTTAATGTTATCAAAAACGAGCGAGATATTCCTGGTGATAAATTTAAGTAGATCACCTTGTATAATTTAATATACATACAGTATGTATTCGATATAAGACCAACGAAATTTCCTTTGGTACACAATCTGAAAATATGTGCATGTACAAAAATCAAGGTATAAGCGTTAAAAAGAAGTACAATTTATGATACTATGTGGAGTATAAAGAAAGCAAATAGCACCGATGCACAATAAACTGTACATTAGATAGAGGTGTAGAAAAAATGATAAAATTGTTCCTGTTATCTGGTAGTGGAAACTAGATGATAGTATCCTCTACCATGTAAAGTCTTGTCAGTGAATTTTCCAACGTTGAAAGCAAAAAAAAAAAAAAAAAAAAAAAAAAAAAAAAAAAAAAAAAAAAAAAAAAAAAAAAAAAAAAAAAAAAAAAAGAGAAAAAAAAATTCTGCCGCGTGTTTTAGATAAATTGACTTGTAACATTTTATGCGATTTGCGATCATCTCTTTTGGAATTTTCTTCGTAGACAATAACAGTACGAGGTTAACGCGTTTAAAAGATAAATCAATGTTTAAAGCAGCCTTAAGGATGCAACATGACTGAAAGGCAAGCGCAGAAGAAGATAAAATCCAATCTCATGACTGGATCGAGTAATTTGCATAAGATATCAGGATGGACGTTCATCCAGATACATCCTGTCAAGGACGGACGTGAACGGGTTGAACTGAACGGCAATTACGATCGATAAATTTCTTTTTTGTTACGTGCAAGCTATACCTGTATTCAAATCGCGAATCTTAAAAATGTGTAATATATGTAATATATATGTAATATTTTTCATTGAAAATCTTTTGTAATTCTTTGTTTTCAATGAGATATCTTATCGAAGAATGAAGCATGATACGAGCATTCATTTTAAATTCTGAATAGAACGTCATGTTTTATCATGTTTTATCATGTTTTATCTTGATAAGTAATTTATGCTCTTCGTTTCTTGTCGAACGAAGAACCGCAATTGACAATGAACGAACCAAATAGCGAAAGAACATAATTCAACGATTAAATCGTGCGCTTTTTACACGATAAAAGCTTAAACGAGGATAAGGAAAATCGTATACGCAGGAAAAAAGTGATAATTAATATTAATTAGTAGTAGTTAGTGCGATAGAATTGGTATAGCGAGAAGTTAACACAGACGTAACGATATAATTAACATTGACAATTAGTATAATTTTCTAGATAATCTATCGATTGTGTGGACGAAATATCTTATATAAATTGAGAAATATTAAAAAGAGGAAACATGTTAAAGAACGTAAATGGAAGAAAAATTTCTTTCTACAGAAATACGATTAGAGGAAGAAGGTATTGTACATGTAAACAAAGAAAAACAGAAACAAATGTAATACTTTTTGTAACACTTGAAAACGTAGTAATCAAGATGGAAGAAAGGCAAGCTTTGTGAAGTGACTGGGTTATTGACGTACGAGTTTGAATGCGACAAGTGCAGGAAAGAACACGAGACGGGAGAGCGAAAAACAAGCGGTAAAGAGAGGAGACGGAATTGCATGGGGATATAATGAGTAGGAGGGAAGAACCACGAGCTTAAAAAAGCTTAAGTAAGAATGTTAAGAAAAATAGGCTGCATCCAAACGGAAATTTTACTTTATTCTTGCGTGAGTTTTGTTTTTAAAACATGACGATGGTAAAATATATTTGCCTCGCTAACTTAATCAAATTTGATATAAATTTGAAAATTCAAAAGTTTATTCCTACCTGAACGATACCTATCTGAATGGGAATTTAATTCAAACTGATTTTCCACTTTCAGTTTTAGTGATCCTCTGATTTAATTTTGAGATAAAACAATGGAGTTACTGGAGACGTAAGATACAGAAGTTTCGAAAATATCGTAGTCCTTAAAAAAAGCTTAAAAATAATTTTTACTCGTACAGAATTAATTATGTAATGAAATATTCGAAAAGTATTTGTTAAGACAACAATTCAAGGCTAAACGAAATGTCAAGCTACCGCAGGTTTTTTCGTCTCTGCGAGACTTCCGCTTCTCTGGCCACTGACGTCTTATTCTTTCATTCTTAATAGCAATTGACATGTTGTAAATTTAACACGAGTCAATGGACCTTAACAGATACGCATCTCGCGAGCTCATGTTGGTAAGTACTTAGTCTGCAACATTTCACGTTATAGCTTACGAATCATATGTAATGAGACGATCAGACCAATTATGTTATTACTTCCTCGATTCTATTTTATACGAGTGATTTTATGAAGCAGACAAAAAATCGGAATACGTACATTACGTAATTAAAGTTTCCAAATTTAATAATTAATGAACGATTTGATTTTAATATTGTATAGATAATAATTATTTTAAATCGTTGTTACTCGCATATTTTAGTCAATAGTATTGCAAACGACTTGGAATGCGATATTACGACGTTCCACGTAACGAACAGTTCAAAAAAAATTTTTACAAAGAAATTCATATTTGTCATAAAAGATTCCTTTTTCGGTCATTTAAATTTTTGCTAGGTAATACACACAAAGTATAGGAATCGATTTAAAAAATGGAACTATTTTCCACTAAATTATACAACAGTTACAAGTTGGCCAACAGTTAGAATAATTCTCTAGGCGAAAGTAAACAGATTTAGGAATAATTGATTAAGACGCTACGACCACTTTGTCTACAGCAACGACCTTGACTAACCTTGAGTAACCGTGGTCATTGAACTCATTTCAATAACGCGAAAGAACTTATTATTCCATGAGAAAAAAGTAATTTAAAGATCGCCTTTACGAAATCTAGGAATAAAAATAATTAAATTCTACCGACATGTACACCTTTCGAAAATCGTTAAACGAACTTGTACAATTGCTTAATACCAAGAAATATTTTCAAAGACATTTGTATAATTTAGTATACCGTAACTAATCTAAAAATATACATATATACATAAATATCCGTATGTGTATATTAAATACACAGATGGATAAATAGAAAATATAGAAAAGAAAAAAGTAATTTTAGCAAAATATTCTATGCAGGTGTTGCTCAATAAGGCTGTGGACGAGAGCAAGGTCTAGAGGGCTTGCAGTGTTGCCACGCTTTCCAACCGGCTTTCGTGTAAACAAGACATATTGCGGCAACATTGTGCCACGTTTCGGGTAACGTGGCATCATCTCGTGTTACCTGGTGTTTCGAACCCATAGAACCTTTAGACTGAAAAAATCCGCGAAAGCAATCATGCTGCAAATAACTGCGGTCCTTTACTGTCATTTCGTATGCTAGAGTCGACGCTTCGAACATACTAAACGTTTCACTCGTTTGTGCGTTAACTATTTGTACGATGTAAAATATTTTTAAAGGTTTACAATCTGTTAAACATTCTAGAAATGCAGATATCAATTTTACGTATCTATCGCTCTTGCTCGTATCGCTTTCTGATAACTGTATTCAATGAATTATAGGTTATGATACGTTATATGTAGACTGGGAATTTCTATGCATTTATGGTAAATTTAAAGATGCAGGAACCCATGGAGCGTCCATAACATGGAAAAATATATAAAATCTTCCAAATACAGCACCCGTTATAATATCTAATAAGCGAAACAAATTTCTCTCTCTACTCTATTAGTTATCTTTATGAAAATATAAATTTACATAAGTGTCTGCAGTCTAATTACATGTAACATTTTGTATATAACGAAAAAGGGAGAAAAGATGTTATATTAGAAGTTTCTAATAAAGCTTCGAGCAACTTATACGATATACATTTCTCATTTACGAGATAACCTCGCGCAATTTCGTTCGAAAGAATAAAGTCACTTATACGATGTCGCTGAAAGAATAAAACAAACCGTCACGATGTTAGAATCACCGAGCTAGAAAGAATTGAGAAATTTTGCCGATTCCTTTCTGAAACAAGAACGAGTAAAAAGTGTTTCAACTTCCGCTGCATGTTATTAAATCCCAGGTAGCGTTTAGCGAGAAGCGTTACGCATACACGCTTCAAATGACAGATAAATCGTGTAGATACAAACTGTATACACGGTGTCGCAAGTTTTTACCGCAAAATACTTGTCATTAATATATATTGCGTGTATGAGTATATAAATAAGAATAAGAGAAAAAGTGATATAAATGTGGGCCTGTAAATCCTTTATGAGGAAATTATAACAAAAATACGAAATAACCAACTGGTTCCTCGTTCGCGCAATGGTCGACCGAACATTAACCTCAATGATGGACAGGTCGAGAACCGATTCTTTGCTCCTCAAGATCACCAGATATCACGCTACCGAATTTTTACGCGTAGGGAATTTTGAAGGAAAAAAATGTATTAATCAAGGATTAATATAAGAAGGTCCGTGACGCATTGCTTGAAATTAAAGGAAATGAACAAGCAATTCTTAAATGTAATAAAATAGTGTTCGTACATTAAATAACATTTTAACATGGGTATAGAGTAAATATCCCTAGTCTGTTTCTACGCTTTATCGAACAAAAACACCGACTCGTTGTTATTCCACATTTTTGTTAGAAATTTTTAATAGAACATTTATAAACCTACAGGTATACACTTTTTTCTCGTTCTTACTGGCAGAATCTGCTAATTTATATCGTTCTACAGAAAATACCCGGAACACCCTATATTGTTGGTAGTACAGGTTCGAATACATTTCACATAATTTATTCTTGCACTGACCTTAATAATTCCTCGCGTGTTGAAACCACGCATTACTTCCACTTTCATGCTTTTAAATATATTTAACATACGATCGCTAAAAATATTCTCATTTTTATAGTAAAAGAATGTTCTACATAGTTTTATCTCTTATAGTCTTACGTAAAAAGGAAATAGCGCGGGTTAACAAAGAACACTAGACGCTAATGGACGTATATCGTTCAATGACACGGATAGTATTCGTCTTTGTACAATCCGATACACAATGGAATGTGATACACCTTTCGTTCGATGCGCATCCTTTATCCAGTGTCTGCATTCGAACTATGTAGTCGTATACAGAGTGTCCCAGAATTGACGGTACACGATACGACGAAAAAGAAATCGAAGAAGAGGAAAAGAAAAAGATGATGTTTCCTTTTTTCGACGCCTCGTTTTGTAGAAAATCCAATCTGAAAACTGATCGAATATCGGTTCTATTAGGGAACTATCGATGAGGAACGTGTCCAACGTGGCTGTGGACCAAGTGCCGATGACATCTATTGTGTATTTCAAAGTCGATTTTCTTGAGAACGAAACTTTAAACGAGAAAACTTCATTCTACATTTTTTTCATTTATCTCTGTTGGTGAAACAGTCTTTCGTCCAGTTGTACTGGGTCGGCAACTAAGTGATTGCTGAATTTTGTCAATACCATCTAATGACAAAATCCGCAACCACTTAGTTGCCAATCTAATACGATTCTTACATTGTTTAGAGTTAAGCAAACGAAGGTGCGCATAGTCGACAAACTTTTAAACTCGATTCTCTTGAGAACGAAGCGTCAAAGCAAAGGAATCTGTTTCCTTTCCTGTTTGATTTATTTTTGCACGCACAGTAACTTTCCGCTTAAGCGTACCACACATTCTACAACATTATATTGCCAATGGTACTAAAGTTATACCGATTATATAACGAGAATCCATCCACCAACTTTGTCCATTGAAAAAAGCATCTTGAAGCTGGATTTCGTAGGTTTTAAGTTATTGAACAAATTTCATCACCGCTTCATTCAATTTCGGAGTTGCGTGTCAATCGAACCGGAAGCAACCGTTTTCACTTTCACTGGTTTTAAAAGGACGAGGCCTGAATTTCGCGCTGCCTACCCGTTCTTTTCATGTTCCGTATAAAATGTTTAACTACTTAACATAACTCGTAATTTGTTCTTTCGTCATTACCTCGCAATACCTCGACGACACGTTTCGATTGTCGCTTCGTTTCATAATTTCAATTTATGTTTCGCATCTTACAGGATAAATCACGACCGATCGCCTTTATCGCGTAAAATACAAAATACAAATCGAAACGAACTCGATGATGCCAGTTTAACGATAAACGCATCTAACGAACAACAAATATCACAATTATATCCTTAAAAAAAAAAAAAAAAAAAAGAAAAAAAAGAAAGAAAAGAANNNNAAAAACGAGCAAACCTAAAGACATCAAACGCTAATAATGTACAGGGTGCAGATGAATTCTGTGCACTGAGAACATTAAAAAAAAAAAAAAAAAAACAATCGTTGCATCGCTATCGATTAATTAACGTCTTAACATCAAGTGAAACAGCGAGACCATTAAAAAATGAAAAGTAACTGAAATCAACTAACGCTTTCTTTTAAATACGAAAGTGTATACGTACGATGTAAAGGATCTACGAATTTTTACATTTAATAATATACAAGTGCCTGGTGAAGAAACTTAAACTCGGTGATTACGGTCTAAAAATTCCGCATTCCTCTATATGTTCCTTCGCATTCTCTGGCTTGCATCGATTATGAGGCGTGGTCGCTTCAAAGCAGTGCTATCAAACTTCGATCTTAAGAACAACGGAAACTGCACAAATTCTCAATACATATATATATACATATATATATATATATACGTACATACGTATACACAATAACGTGGAAAAGTTTCTGGTCAGATTTAGATTTTTCATCTATATGCCAGAAGCGATATTTAAAAAAAAAAAATTTTGTTGTATCCTTCGGCACATTTTCGACCGAATCGTATTATTTCAGCGATAGAAAATTGTTAAGTTTGCGGAAGATACGAGAGAATCGTTATTGATCTTTGGTTTCAACCGAAGACTACAGGGAAGCGAGGTTACTAGAACTGTTCCTTTGTTTGATTCTACGGCGAAATATGTTTTCATAACGTTAAAACCGCTCTTTATCGTAACATTATACGTATGTTCCATTTCTACGAAACTTCGTTAATCGAGTCTTTGAATTTAACACGCTCTTTCTGTACTTTGTTGGCTGCTATTAAAAAAGCATATCCTTCCCTGTCGCGAAGCGTAGTTAAAATAAAAAGGACAATAAAAATCTACTTATCGTGTTCTTTCCCTGTGATCTTCAATTGTATTTAAAACATTGAATGTCATTTGAAGGTATTCTTCTGTAGTTGAAAGCAAAGCAAAGTCGGAACATGAAAGGTTGGAGGACCGTGGCAGAGTTGAAAGTCGTTAAAATATCGCTTTCAGAATATAAAGTGAAAAATCCATCTGACCGGAAATTTGTACACACTACGATATATATTATGTAAATATTACGATATTATATCAATATATATATATAAAAGAAGATAAACGTAGAATATAAAACTGTTATACGATATCATAACCGATGAAAATCGTTTAAAGTGAAAAAAAAAAAGAAATGGGAGTCGAAATGCTATTTGTAAGACATTACAACGCTCGGATAACTATTTTGACATGTATCCCGTTATCTGAACGAGTAGGTTACAAAAAATATTTCCCACAAGCAACCGTGTTAAAGATGGAATATTAAAAAAAAAAAAAAAAAAAAAAAAAAAAAAAAAAAAAAAAAAAAAAAAAAAAAAAAAAAAAAAAAAAAAAAAAAAAAAAAAAAAAAAAAAAAAAAAAAAAAAAAAAAAAAAAAAAAGAAAAAAAAAAGATAAAAAAAAAATCTGTCTGCAAGAAGAAAGCACCTGCGCTGCCTAAAATGGAGAGACGCGAGAGATGTGTTTGATGCTGTTAGCATGCCACACAGCTTCTACAACTTACGTTGTCGTGCGGTCACAAGAAGAGCCAGTTACAAAGAGACAAAACCAGACGTCGTTCTTGATTACAACATTCACAAAGCAGGGATGAACAGATCAGATCAGGTGACTGCTTATTATCCTGAAATAGTGGAAAACATTGTTCTTTCACCTATATATAATTAGCGCTACAAAAACGACTTGGCATTATAGAAGAGAAACTAGGAATATCTGGAAGGCACTCGTTCGATTGACTTGGATCGTGTCGAGTAAAGATATTTATGCAACTTTAACCCTTTCGTTAATGATACACGCGCGCGTACATCAACGCAATTATTCACTGGCGGAGAGAACGTCTCTTCTGTTATTCGTAAACCAGTGAGAATATAGAAAGAAAGAAGAGAGATCGAGTTTCAACGAATTTACAAATATACACATATATTCGTAACTGTTTTCTTTCTAAAGCAAAATATTCCACAACCTTGGTCCTTGGATCAAATTACATCGCAGAGGTTCCTTAGTTTCACAAAGTTTCGTCGTAAGGATCACGATGGAGTTACAGGTTGATCGTATAATAAACGTTTTCAAAGTACGAAGCGTTGAAAGAAACTTACCTGCGTGCGCGTATACCAAGAACCTTGTCAATCTGAAAGTTGCCATAACGAAAGGGTTAAGGCCTAACATACGATACAAATGGAAGAGTAGATGCTTGTTAGAAAAGATTATTAAAAGAAGTTCAGTCGCCACTCGTGTTTATAATAATTTGCTGACAAGCGTCGGCGTAAGCGTGGATGGAAAGCCCGTCGGAAAGAATTCGACGCTGATGTTTGCTACTGCAAACGTACCTGCTTCGTCGTACACGTACGTATCATACGTATGCCACCTATGCCTGAATAAATCGAGCATATACTTTCTTCCTCTATGCGCGAATTCGACTTTCGAACAAGGTGCTTCTATCTCGTGTATTACGCTTAAATACACGCTAACGTACACTAACTTTCATCCGTGAATCAATCTTCGAACGTTCACTTTATACATAGCGCTTTATACAGCCTGCTCGTACGCGTGTACGTGTGTACTTTCATCTCAAGAATGATAACGTTTTAATAACTACATAATTGCGGAAATTGAACTTTGAATAAATTTCAGCGAGGACGACGTAAAGTGTTTTTGATAATTTACAATATAAGACCGGTTAGAAATATTTCAACGAGAATTTAAAATGAAATATTTCAATAGAAGGGGTATAAGGGAGGGAGGGAGGGGGAAGAAAAAAAAAAGAGACTTTCATGAATAATTCAGGGTCTTCAAAGAAGACCAAGAAGTGCAAGCTGTAAGGAAAATAAAGGACTGGTTTTACTTTTTTAAATGTATGAATACGACACGTAGCGCATTATATACATAAGCTATTCGGTCGAAATCGAGTTTTATGAAGCACGTAGCGTCTATAATACGGTTCTATAATATTTACTTTTCCAATCAAACATCGTGCTAACTGTAACGAAACTCTTGTAAATAATCGTTGCAGGAAATGATAAAGGAAAATATATTGTAAGAGTTCAAGGGTTAGCGACTCGACTTCTTATACGGTAACTTAATACATATTTCTTTTCTTTTTCTTTTTTCTTTACTTAATGTGCTCTTGCATGCGAGAGGGAAAAAGTGCGCTTCTCGAACAGGATGTCACTGTAACCTACTTTTAGTTAAAACATAAGGAGAGTTAAAGGATGTATTTTCAAAGCACGAAATAAGTTCAATAACTTGACCATTTTCGCAATTTTACATTCGGCGCATGTTCTTTAACCGTTATTTATAAGATAACGTCTCTTTGCTCGGAGTGCAGTAAAGAAATATATTTTAATGAAAAGAATTTTTACTATGTAAACAACGTTCCAAATACACAATTTTTCCCGTCCTTGAATATATTTCGTAAATTCGCCAAATACATCAACAAATGTTCACACACAAAAAAAAAAGAAAAAACAAAAAAAAAAATCCATCCAGCCATCGATGAAATAATTAAATTAGAGTGCATCTTTACAACAATGATGGGAATGATACAGGAATACTCTATGTACAAGTTATATACAATTTATATACAGTTTATCGAGCAAATAATCGAATTATAAAAATAACACGAAGAATTATATCAAACTATGTCGAATTGACCTTGTACAGGACCCTAGCGTCGAAGTACGCGTTTCTGTAAAATCTCGTTATTAATTTCGTTCGCATAAAATTTTCCAATTAATCCGATCGGTTCGTCCGGTAACCGGAGAATGCAAATTAACTACTCCTCTAGACACGAAAATTTCTTCAAACTTACAAATTTCCCATTTCCTACCGCGCTACATGGTTCCTATTTTACTTTCGAATACCAAAACTAACCTGATTTAAAATCGATTTGTCATCGTTAATCAATTCCATAATTATACAAATTTTCAGTCAAAACGAATAACTTCATTTGCACGATTAACAAATTATTTATTTGCTTATATCGACAGATCTGGATATTCCGAAAGTGACTATTCGACAACGTGGATGGAAAAAGTCTGATAAACGCAGTCCCACGTTTCTTTCCATCTTTCTTTACTTTTTTTTCACCTCCGTCTCTTCCTATATACTTTCGTCCCTCCTACTCTGTTCTACACCTCCTCGCCTTAGTCCCACCTTCCCGATCATCTTTCATCCTCCCCTCCAATCGCGCAATTCTTTCGTCAAACGGCTAATATCGAACTATAACGAATCGATAACTACGTTCGTCCCTTCCGAATCGAAGAAATCACATATTCGAGATAGCTGTTGGATAATTGCACACTAGAAACTCTTATTTCTCTGTGTAAATTTGTTTTTATATGGAGGAGAAAGTACAGAGGAAAGGACGTACAGAAAAATAGCTAACGTCTTTTTACGTCTTCGCTGATGCTTGAAAGTGCATCGATTCGTTGAAACTTAATTTTGTTAACTTCTTGTAACGTTGTATGTACATGATTCGATATTTTTTTTTTTTTTTTTTTTTAAGACATCGCAGCGAGAGAATAAATTGGACGTTCCGTTATATGCAAACACGATGTAATACAATCAAAGGGGGCTCGTTTAATCGCAAATGATAATTCAGGCACGCGCATAGGGACATAAATTAACCGAACAAAGCGTACATTTAGTGTTATGCAAGACGAATATGAAATAATAAGAAATTAATTATGAATCACTCGTCGAGATTTCGCGGTAATAATTAAAAGAACGACTCTTTTCTGTATGATACATTTTATGCGTATTTTTCTGAAGATTCCTTCACTGCTTCTTATATATCTAAAAAAAAAAAAAATGTTGTAATATATACCTTGTGCGTGTACAAGTATGTGCACATTATAAATAAAAACTCTTTTTCTGATTAATAATGTATAGGAGATAAAAAGATAAACAGAATCTTTGAAGGAAATTTCTGAATGAAATTTTTTCACAGTGAAGACACACCTTCCTGATAGTTTCAAGAAATACTGTTATTCAATGTATAAAATGAGAAGTACATAAAGATTCTCTTATGAACAGTATATATATCACGCGCAATTTATTTTATTAATTAATACCGAATATTAATTAAAATATCAAAATAAGAAAATAAATAGAATCAAGTAATTTTTAAGAATTCAAAATTCCCGCGTTTATTATATTATACGTTCGAATGTTGACCAAATAGTTAACGACAATTTTCAAATCGCACATATACCAAAAAAACTGTCACAAAACGGAAATCACAGAAATATATTTTTATGTTTCCATTTGCCTGATTCGCTCCACAGAACGAACCTTGTATTTCGCTCAATGTTACGAATGCGAAAATATTCAAGCAGCTTCTTTCAAGTAGAAGGGGAAAGGTTCAAATACGTTTGCTGGTTACAAGCAACTCCACTTTCTAGCTTTATTATTCCCTACGCCAATTCTGTAGAGCATAGATTAAAAACACCTGAGGATTTATTATCTTCCATTCTATACAACATTTTCGAATTTGTTTGCCGCTTTCTGTATCGTGACTCGAGAAATTATATGAGTAATTTTCAACGCTAGATGAGTCTTAATATTGTCAAATTTAGCGATCAAATAGGAAACTTATTAACCGGTTATAATTTTTCTTTTACCATCTTTGGTACGTATATCTTATTCCAAACGACAAAGTTAACCAAACAACGATACGTGGCTCGAAAATGTGCGAAACATTAAACGTATTGTAAACAGTTACGTAAAGCTTAACGATTTAATGCAAAATGTAGCAGTGAGTATAGTTTGACCACTGAGTTAATCCATCCAATAGATCATAACGTCACTCCAATAACTTCGACTCCTTCCCAGTATTCAAATATAGAAATTCGTCCGATATTGCATTCGATTTATAATAAATTTAAAAATCAGTACGTTTCAAAGAGAGAATGCGAAATAATTGGCAAACACAGCGAAATGAGTGCGTGCGCAACCTCGCAAAGAAGTTGAAAATCACGTTCTAATATACATATCCTTTCTTCTAGGAATTCTTTGCGATGCCACTCGATTAACAAACGTAAACAACGCTTTTCTATAAGATTAGACGCGGATGATCGATTCGTATCGAAAAAATATCGCTTAAGATGGCTTAAGAACGTATTTGGCTTACCGCTAATGCGCCTCATGGCGGCTCACGGCACGGCTCGTATCCAAAAACCGACGAGGTGGTCAATCCAGCGAGGTATGTAAATCTTCCTGTTCGCTATAAACACCATGCCACATGTACAAACACCGATCATCACCTACGCCATGCACACACCGATTCTGGAACGTAAGGTTCCCGCGCCATTGCCCACTGATGAGGCTTTTCTCGAACAAAGAAGATAACCTGCCTCCTCCGACACCGTACTTTTCCCTGTTACGTTGACGCGAATAAGTAACCAGTCGCCTCGAGAATGACTGACATACTGTTAACCGCGATCAGGGTGATTCTCTCTACGCGGCGACCGACGGATGCACTGACCGAATGTGTGGTAATTTTAAACGTACTTGAACGCGGGTGAGAAACGGCGACCAAACAGGGTATAAACTACTCCATCACGATTTCTCACGTAGCACTGTCGTCCTCTAGTATCCAATGCCACCGCCAGAGCGCTCGACCAACCGGTAATGATAAATCTCCTCCTTGTATGGATTTAGGTCCCCGAGCCGCACTGTTGGCTTTTTAAATCCATTCATTCTATCGCGTATTCTGTACATTGTTTTCCTGTATTTCTGGTTGATATAATATCGTTACATTAAACTATAAATGTAAAGCGTTATATAGAAAGATTTACAGTGTGACATATAGGATAGTATATTCGGTTTGTATGTAAGCCATACAAAAGGCAAGTTGATCAACTGAAATTAAAATTTCTTTACCATTATTAACAATATTAATCCTGCAAAAGATACACATTTATAAGTCTATGCAGTACGGTAATTAACGCATAATTTAAATAACAATTTCTGAAACTACAACTTAGAATACCTTTACGTTTCAACTTTCTACTAATTAACCCTCCTGTTTTCCTCGGGTCTATATATGAACCGAGATGGATGTTGTATCTCAATATATGTTATTAAAATATAAATAATTTTTAAATATTTGTTTTGGTATTCAATATTTATATATTCGACACCTTCTATGAATAAAGTATTTTAAAAAAGAAGATATCTGGAGAAATACGAACGTGAAAAGGAAATAATCATGGTTAAAGTCGAAAGTAGCATGAATGTAAGCATTGAATGTATATCATATATTAGAAATTATTTACAAGAATACAAATTTAAATATATTAATTTTAGAATATATATACATTGTTTTATTTAATCCTCGAGGCCTGTATGTATTATAATTATAGCAGTAATTTCGTTACTAAAATTTGTTTATAAAAAGGAATAAAATACATGTCATAAATAATTTATATATAAACTTCAAATAAATAAATGTTTGAAAGGTAGCAATTATGTTCTTGTACCACATAAAAGATGATGTAAGAACAACACAGTACAATAGAACTAATTATAGTTAATTACCTTGTACCATCGACTTGAGTTTATGAGCACATATGCGCGTGCATGCACAGATATAATGCGATGATATAACCATATTACCAACATTTGTATACTGGCTCGATCGAAAGTAATTGTACTAATAGTTTTGGTCTCGCATCTTATTTAAGTCAAAAGTATTCTACGATTTACTTAATGTTAACGGTATATTCTTTTTTCGTTATAATTCAATGTAAACGTAAGTTAAACGTGTTCTTCTTAATTGATTCACGAATTATAACGAAACAGATGCTTTAACATAAATGTATAACATTAAAAAATTATTAATTCTCTATAGTCTTATAGTATTTTTTCCAAACCTAATAATTTCGTTTACCTAAGATGATAATTGTAAAATTTATACATTTCAACAATTTAAAAATTTAGCTATAAAAATATTGTTTATGCCAATTTAAATAGCATACTCGACTGCTACGTTTAATTTAATATACATAAGATGATAGGTTCAAAAAATTAAAAAGATAGAAAATATTTAAGATGTTTTATATTTCTAAAAACTTAAAATTAAGCTGTAAGAAATTAGTATATATGATATTTCTCCTATTCCTTTATGTATGGTTCTTTATTGGTTAGGAAAATATTCCGATGTCATTTCTAGAAGAACAGCGTAAAAGGAGTAGAACCACATGCTTCGCAACGAGATCCCGTTGTACAAAGTCAAGAAGTCAATGAGCGGTCGACGTACACTATCGTAGTATCGGTAAAGTACTACGGTAGGCTTTACAATAAGTACTGTCGAAGCTGGTAATAGGGTGACGCTGTACGGGGTTACCATGACAACAGACTGTAGGCTTTTTCAATCTCTTCCCTTCTGCCAGCATTAGCCCTTATACTTCTCTCCCTCTTTATATTCCTTTCGTTCTCATTTCTATCTCCTTTCCTTTTCTTTACCTCACCTTGATGCTGTAACTCTTATTCTACCTACACATATCATACTATATATATATCTTCGATAACGTTCACTCACCGCCATGTAAGTTGCGTTTATTTCTATCGAAAGTTTATCCCTTGATATCTCTCGCCCATTTCAATATCTTTTATATAAAAGATTTCTTCCTAATTTTATATATGATCTTCACTTATATTGACGTCTATGTATTTATTTATTTCTAATTTGTTAGATTATATTTTTGAAACCTACGTTATCAAAAATCATAAACTTAAAACATTACAAGTTTATTTCATTTAAAAAAATTAGGTACTTAATGGTAAAAATGAAAAAATTTACTTACGAATATTGTTCCACACAGATAAAAAATGTAACGTGAAATGCAGTTAACTTTAAATATTCAATGATCTTCTCTTTTATTTATAAAGATTTTTTATTTTCTTTTGTCTATTATCCTTTTAATAATGTTAATAATTAATCTTAGAAATAGTAATGATTATATTGTCTCATGATCTATATATATACGCATCGCATTATAAAATATATACATATCTTATTTTATTATTAAATTTGAGCTTGGTAAATATCATGCAATAAAAATTATAAAATGGATAAGGAATTTTAGAACTATATCGTTATTACATATTGATTTGTCTATCAGTATATAATTAATTAATAAGCTTATAAGTAACAGTCTGTTTTATCCGAAATACCGTGACTTAATGTTATTTTTATAGCTGCATCGTTTAAAAAAAAATATATTATTGCATATTTTTAAAAAATTTTATGTTTTTCATACATTACATGTAGTCTGTATTATTAAAAATCACCATATAGTTATATGTATTATACAAAATAGTAAACTTTTTAATGATATAAAAAAATGCACTGTGTGTATAGGCACGCGCATGTTTATATATCGCGTTACGTTTGATTTCATAGTTAATAAATAATTTCAGATATACCTTGTTTATATCTGTTTCATTTTAAGATGGCTATATAAAAAAATAAATAAATAAATAAAAGATGGATGTTTATATTTTTATATAAAATGTTGTATTGTTTATTGCATCGTTTAGTAAAAAAAAGGAGCTAATATACTTCGATACTTATTACAAACAGTCCTTTAATATTCATAGGATTAATTTTGTTCGAACTCTTAGTCCATAAAACTGGAATGGTAAATCAATATAAAAAGATACAAAAAGCTTTACATGCATACTACTTATGCATACATTCTTTTTTTTTTTTTTTTAAATTATGTTACATTCAACTGTACAAATACAAAGTAAAAAATTGTAATAAAAGATATATCACTTTGGTCACTATAACTTTTCATGATTTGCATAACACTTTACGAATCTTACAACTAAAAATCACAATATAATTAGCCTGTACAATAGTAAAAACATTAAATCGAGCAAATTTCATAATAAGCAGTTAACAATGAAATTAACAATTTTCAGGTTAGATATTTGTAGATGTTTTTAAATATGTATTAATTGTTTCATTCTGTAACTGAAACTTTAAAATTAAATAATCACACAACTACTAAACAGGAATAATAGAATACTTCAGAGTATGGAGATTTAAGTTTTTTAATTTTAAATACTTTAATTTAATTAATTGCTAAAATTTTGGGTACTGGAATTAAGTTCCTACACATATCTAAATTGTGTATACAGATCTCATCATGATATGGAGAAATCAAACATTTACATACATTATCATATATCATATGTTATATATACGTTCACATTATAACAGAAATGAAAGAAAGGTCGTATATGAGAAAGAGTAAATGCTACCGTTTCTTTTTCATGCCTTTGCGATATCCTTTACCAAACCACCCAGGATTTTTAGCAGCTATTGGAGGGTCTGCATGGATTACCAATGTTTTTGTATCTTTTATCTGCTTACTTTCGGGTCCTATTAAATTAGAATTATCTGCGTCTCGTTGGTAATAAAGGCAAGTAAGAGAGCCTTCGTTTTCCATGCAAAAAATACACGTAGGTTTAGGTTTTGGCACGTCTGAGGTCATATTCGGTACTTGCATAAATGGATAATAAAAAAGTGGTGTTAGTTGAGGGCACATATACATTGGTGGAAATGGTAAGCCCATGGACAAAAATGGTAATGCAGTAAAAAATGGTGCTGAATAAGCAGACATTGATTCGGTTACTCTTTTGGGTGAAACACATTCTTCCTCTTTGGTTTCGGATGAAACATCTTCATGAAAATTGTCATCAATTTGATTTAGTTCCTTATGAACAATATTGGATGGCTCTTCCAAGCAAGGTTGACTTGTTGTGTGCTGTTCATTATTTCTAAGTCGTACAGCGTGGAAAAAAATAGGATCCTTGGCACGATTATACTGTGGTATTTCCAACCCAAGATGAGCCATAATTCTTTTCATAACTTCGTCGCATTTTCCATTTATTTTCAAAACTGCATTTTCGTCCTTCGGTGTCCATTGTAAATTTACAATGTACAGTGACGGACGTTTATGTATTGGCCTATCCATCTGCCACAACCATGGGTATTTCTTCAGAACTTTTAAGCTAGAACCTAAACACAATATAACATCTGCTTGTTTTGCTGCTCTTGTTGCACCATTCCAATTAATTGGCCAAGGAAGATTGCCCCTTTCACCAAAATGAACAATGGAATCTTGCAGGCCAGAGTTACATCTATGGCATAATCTTCCAGTACCATGAGAATATCGAGCTGTTTTTTCAGTAACATCGAACAATCTCCAATATTCTCTATATGGTTTACACATTCTACAAACTTCTACATACATATTGCCATGAACTTCAGATAGAAGTGTACGAGGTATTCCACTACGCAAATGAAGTCCATCACAATTTTGAGAAACTACATGTTTTAAAACCCTTGCTTTATATAAGGCATAAAGTGCCATATGTGTCAAAGTTGGTTCTGCTTGGCTAAGATCATGATTTCTGAAATATATAATAAATTAATCAAAATACCTAGTAATATAAATAATAAAAGAAAACTAGATCTGATTAATTATCCTTTAACAATATTTGATTAGTTTTAACATTACCCAATATCTTTTCCTTGTTGTAAACGAGTCCAAACACCATTTGTTCCTCTATAATCAGGGATAGAAGCAGCTGTACTAATACCAGCACCAGTATAAACAGCAAGCGATGTCGCTCTGCTGATAGCTGCAGCCAACCTCATACACTTTTCTTCTAAGATTTCTGGTGCATCTTCTACCTCTTCAAGTCTTGCTTTTACTCTATGCCTTTTCTCTTGTCTAAGAAATTGGTAAATTTTTCGTTAACATAATTGTCAGCATATTTATTACTAAACTACATTTTCTAAATATTTATTTGTTCATAAAAACGATAAGAAGATTCATATATTATGACAATATTCCATATTATGTTAGCAATAACAATATAATTTGACATGTTCATAAGTGTACAATCAATGATTTCCAAAATGGCTATACCTTAAATTAACCTCTTTTACTACATCACTACAAGATACGAGTATCCCTGTTTCTTCTGCAGTTCTGTCTCTTTCAGATTTTTGCAAAATCGCAGCTACCTAAAAAGACGTAAAAATGTAACATTCCCATTGTTGTTTACGATGCATCGAAAACAATGCCGGGAGATACATAGAAATTTTGGATAAAATTTACGACCGACTAGCTATAATAGAATAGGATGTATTAAAAATTATGCACGTACCTTTTTAAAAGTTGCTACTCGTTCGTCTTTAACTTTGAAAGCTTTAAGAGCTGCGGAACGCCTCCTTGACAGAAACTTCTCATTACCAGCCTCCTCCATCTTTAATCAAAACGACCAGCACGGCACTGTATCAAGTATCTAAAATGATAGAAATGTCATGATCGCTTAAAATTAATATTTCTAGTATATCAGTAATATATCATCTATTATTGTTATTAATAACGTACATTTTTCACTTAAAATATGATTAAAAATACGTTGTGAAAATGTACATGTGCATATTACAACCTTTTACAATTAAATTTATAACTATGACAAAGTTATAAATGTTATCGTTTTAAACTATGAATACTTCATGACATAGAATGACAATATTAAAATGGCAAAAATACATCCTACATTACGAATACTCCAATTTTGTCGAATACACATAAACCATTGTAACCAGTTTTATTGCTAACAAAAAAAAGTAAGGGAACATATTAAGGAACATGTTTTTTAACATGAATTTGTAAACTTAAATTAATTTATGTAACACAAAATTTGTCATTTATTTTGCCAAGAAATTCTGTACGTAGAAGGCGGCTATTCTATATGACATTCTGTACGAAAATGTTCCTAAACTTAATATTAATAGAATCAATGTAATCAATGAAATCACGGATGCATATATTTAACAAGATTAAAGCAAAAATTATACATAACAAAATTTGATATTGCTGAATACTTATTTTACAATTTAAGATTTAATTAATACTTCTTACATTTAATCACATAAACAATTAATAATGTCGTTAAAGAATATTAAGTTTTTCTAGATTTTTGAATTACATATAGATGTATGTTATCCATGTAAATTATTCATATACATTTATAGCATTATATAAATCCAAACATTTTTTTTTTTTTTAAGTTTCATACAAAGAAAAAACGAGTAAAATGTGGCAGTAGTAAAAATAATTTGTATTAGTGATAACAAGAAGGTTATTAAATATACAATTGAAATTCTTTCGAAACTTGTTCCCGCCATTTGAAAATTTAAATATTATCTACACGTTTGTATTTTCTATTGTGGTGTGAATCGACAACTCTGGACAAAATAGCGATTATATTTTCGACTTTGATTTTATTTGTTGACAAAGAAAATTCGAAGTTTATGATTTCTATTTGCAACTAAATAATTACAGTCAGAATGAATAGGTACTAGTGGAAACGGTTTGATAATTAGTCATGCCAGGTTTAGAAGAAAGTATTTCACGCGATACCAGTCCACCTACGCACAGCCTAATGTCCGATGGAATCGTCTCTGAGCAAGTGAAAAAATTTTTGTTTACTTCTCGTAAGACTCAGGACAACATACAGTGCAACGAGAGTTTAGAGATTTATATCCTCGAGGTACTACAATTTTTCAGTAACTGATACATTATTGATTCATTTTTTTATTGTATGTATATCACATGTACTCTTTTTGGTTATGTAATTTTTTGTATATGGGGTTGGCAACTAAGTGATTGCGGATTTTGTCAATACCACCTAATGACAAAATCTGCAATCACTTAGTTGCCAACCCAATATTATTATTAGTAAAATAATTGTGTTAGTAATTCATGTTTTTTAAATTGAGTAACGTAGATAAAGCGTTTTATATTTGAATTCATATTTTAATTAATCATAAAACATTAAATATTAATAAGTTTTAAAAGATAATTTGATTCTTTAAAGTATATTCTGAGTAGGTTAAAATTTATGATCTCATTTAAGTATTTTTTACTTCATGTATTATTGTCAACTTATTTTTTGTTACAGTTACTTCAAGCTAATTATAGTTTTTATACATGGCCTTCTGCACCTGTGTTAGCTTGGTTTCTTTGGGAACATAAAGAAGAACTTATTGGGAAGAGAGTTTTAGAACTTGGTTCAGGTACAGCTCTTCCTGGAATTTTAGCTAGTAAATGTGGTGCTATTGTAACTTTAAGCGATTCCGCTAGTTTTCCTAGAAGTCTACAGCATATAAGAAGAAGTTGCGAATTAAATGGTATTTTATCTCAAGTTCAAATTGTTGGCATTACATGGGGTTTATTTTTGTCTAGTTTATTTTCAATTGGGCCATTAGACTTAATTCTGGGTTCTGATTGCTTTTATGAACCAGCGTTATTCGAAGATATAGTTGTTACAGTAGCATTTTTATTAGAAAGAAATCCAAATGCAAAATTCTTGTGTACCTATCACGAAAGAAGTGCAGATTGGTCTATAGAACATCTATTAAATAAATGGAATCTTACCTGCACTCATATATCATTGGCTGGACTTGGAACAGATTCTGACGTAAACATACATGAACTAATGCAAGATCATACAATTCACTTATTAAGTATACAGCGTGCAGCTTAAGTGTCTTTTGTCATGTTTAAAAGATATTTAATTTCTATACGTAATATTCCATGGACTGTTTCTCACTCCCAGCTTGAAGGATACTTCTCAACATTTGGTAATGTGAAAAGTGCAAAAATTATATTTAACAAGAATGGTTTAAGCACAGGTTATGGATTTGTAGAATTTTATGATAAAGTAGTAATAACCAATGTACTTAATAAAAGACATGTTTTGGATGATATGACATTATCTATTACTGAAGGTCTTAAATATTTGCATGAAAACCATATTAAAGAGTTTGTAGAGAAACACATATTAGAAGCTGATACATGTACGTTCAATCAAAAAATATACACAGTGAATACACATCAAACTACAGACAATAAAAAAAATAATTACGATTAATATAAATCCTATTATTAACCAACCCTTTGATCATATTTTATTAAAGTAAATAATATAAACAACATCAAAATGAGTCTTGAAAAAACATTCGATAAAGCAACGGTCTATTTACAGTCACTGGCATCGGAATTAAATTCCACAGAACTCTTAAAATTTTATGCTTTATATAAGCAGGCTACAATTGGATCATGTAATATTTCAAAACCCAATTGGTATCAAATGCAAGCAAGACAGAAATGGGAAGCATGGAAAAGTCTTAATGATATGAGTTGTGATGATGCTATGAATAATTATATACTTGAACTATCTAAACTTAATCCAAACTGGGAACAAGATGCACAATCTGAATATAATAACTGGGTTGCTATTAGTCGATTTATAAATATGGAACATGAAATAAGTGATACGGACAAAACTTTTTTGGATTGGGTGAAAGAAGGACATGATGAAAAAGTACAAGAACTACTAAACAAAGAACCAAAACATGCAAATTTAACAGATTCGGAAGGTCTGTTACCTATACACTGGGCTGCAGATCGAGGTCATTTGAGAATTATAGAACAATTAATTAAAAAAGGAGCAAGTATAAATTCACAAGATGAAGATGGACAAACACCATTGCATTATGCAGCTTCATGTGGGCATCTTGATGTTGTAAAGTATTTACTGTCTATCGGAGCTGAATCCATAAAAGATAATAATGGTATGACACCCAAAGACATTGCTGATGAACATTTAAAACATATATTGTGATTAAATATTAATATATGTAATCATCATGTAATAACTAAATTTAACGATGAATGTTAATAAATTGATTAATCATTTTCTCGTAGTATTTTATATTATAGTTTAATTGTTTTTAGAAACTCTTTATTTATATACAAATAAATCTTCCATTAGCTTTTTTAACTATATTCACAGCCTAAGCACTTCTTAGGTAAATGCATAATTTATCAGAGACAATGTTAAAACGTTTTTACATAGTAGTACATTTTTAGGCACAAAATATAAATAGTATTTTAACATTAATGAAGTATACAAGGGCTAATGTACTCACTTTACAAATATTTTTAAATTAGTTAATGAGGAAAAAATGTGTAACTTATAACGATAAAAGATATTCGAGAAATTACATACTTAAAATCATTATTTCAAATAAGATCTAAATGTTGCTGCATTAGTTATATCCTTATTATAATTAATATATCAGTCAAGTATGCATATTACTACAAAAAAAAGAATGTAGAAACCAAGAAGTTTAGATGATCTATACTACACTAAAAAAATTTATAAAATATTCTGCCATTTTTTGTTTTTTTTTCTTTTTTTTTTGGTTGCTTAACTAATAGAGCAATGTTTAATAAGTAAATTTCATCTAATATAAATCCTGATTGTTTGATGGAATGGATAAAAGTATGTTTATGATGTATTTAAATATGGTTTTC